>RJWM01006181.1:0-86081 GCA_004363535.1 Dasyprocta punctata | reverse complement strand
AGAGTCAGTTTTACCAAATTAAAAATTAACAAAAACAGGTTGACAGTGTGGACCCCAGCTATAAATTTGCCCCAGTCTTTCACATGCAGAAAGACTGGAAGCAAGTAGCGTTGTAGCAACTGGAGGAAAATACAGAAGATCTGTTCCCTTCCCTGACTCTCAAAGATTTTTTTTCATCCGGACTTTCATATCTCAAATACACAAATATGACCTTTGTTTGCTTTGGTTTGGTTTGGTTTGGTTTGGTAGTGGGAATCGAACTCAGGACTTTGTACTTGCTAGGCAGATGCTGTGCTACTGAGCTATATCTCTGGCACCAATATGATCATTTTTTAAATGACAGGTCATATTTGCATCATATATTTATGTTCCTAAACCAGCAAGACTAGATGATTTTAAATTTTTAAAGTGCTTTTTTTAATGTGCTTTTTAAAAATGTGTTATATATTTCCTTTTTCCCAAATATATTCCTCACATTTTAACCCTGCACTAATACTACCAACAACAACTACACACACACACACACACACACACACACACAGAGGCTTTTTCTTTTTTTTCTTACAAATTATGCATCTCTAGATGGACACAGTGGGGGTTGGGGTGACAAGCAGGTTTTACACAGCTGATATGATCATGGACCATTACAGACAAGCTTAGAAAATGCTATCCAATCTGCCAATTAATTAAAGCATTAATCTGAGGAACAGCCGGGCCCAGGGAATGTTTACCTACAGAGGAGGTGGGTAGGAATTGAGTAGGAAGCTCCCTATATTTGCATGAAAATGAAGGTGCTTAGGAAACTCAGCTTCCTTTTGTCCCTAAAGATGGGACAGCCTAAATCACAGGCCTAAGTGTTTCTGGCCTACTTAGAAAGCCTTTTAAGGAACTAGCTCTGAAACATGCAAGCACAGCGGCATCTAGAAAAGCAAATTAAACTATGCACTAGGTAGGGTAGGGAGCAAGTCCACTGTGTGGTTTCTTTGGCCTGAACTGAAACGTCAGTTATGGACTAAGTGCTGGCCATTAGGTACAATAGAAGCAGTGGTTCTACAGGTTTAGAACCATATAGTTGTTTGATTTGAGGCCACACGTAGATCTCACCTAAGCCTTATTTTTTCATCCAGAGGTAACAGTTAGTTCTCTGCTTATTCCAGGCTGAAAGAAAGCTGAGAGTGGTTAAAACCTTGTAAGATTACAGACTGCCTCTATGACTAAGGGACTGGTCATTCTTTTGTTCATTTTGGCTTAGTTTTGGGTTTTTTGTTTTGTTTTGTTTTATTTGTGGCACCGGGGATTGAACTCACAACCTCGCGCCTGCCAGGCAGGTGCTTAAGCCACTGAGCCAAACTCCCTGGCCTAGTTTTTTGAGACAGAGTGGCACATTGTAGCCCAAGCCGGCCTCGAACTCACAACACTCCACCTACCTCAGCCTCCCGAGTGCTGGAATTAAAGGGGTGTAAAGAAGGGTCTCTTCAACCTCCTGTGTTGTGCTACACTGTCTCTAACTGAAGTGACCTTGACTATAAGAGCAAAAGACATAAAGACAGGCACCCAGCCTGGGGTTTCTTTAGCCATGTTGGCTGTACCTAAGATGTTTACCTATGTATCTCAGAAGGGTAGTGAAATGGCATGGAAAACTAACTCAATATTTGATAACACAAAGAATTTTAAAACTTGTGACAAAATATGTGTATGACCCAATTTAACGTTTTAACAGTTTTACCATTAACTCTTTAAAATATTATGCTTGTATAAAATTCTTAATCTTTTACAGCTGCATACTGAAAATCTTACAGATAAAATGATAAATGTCTGGGACTTAATTCAACATAATCAGAGGAATTCAAAGTAATTCAGAAGACTGATCCAACAATGAGGGCTTTTTTTCAAGATTTAACTTTTGTTAGATGTTAGATCTGTTCATTTCTGATTTTTTTGTTTTTGTTTTTTCTTGCAGAACTCTCAGAGATTGAGCCTAATGTATTCCTTCGACCATTTCTGGAAGTGATTCGTTCTGAAGATACTACTGGCCCTATCACTGGATTGGCACTCACCTCTGTCAATAAGTTCCTGTCCTACGCACTCATAGGTAAGCACTTAGGCTTCATAGGATGGCTGCAGCACTTCATTTCTTGTCTCTCCTGGATCGCTTGGCCTTAAGCAGTGAGCTGGTAAAAGTGGGAAGTCGTTTCCAGCTGTCTTTTTCCTTGGAGAAGAGAAATAGGATTGTTACTGGTCACCCATAATGCTAACTGACTCAGAGGAGAGATTTGTCCTGGTTTATCTAATTGTGGCTTGGAAAGAGTTAAGGGTATAGTATACTTGGAGACTTGGTTTGCTTAATTTAAAAAATTTTGTCTTTGGGCCAGGGGTTTAGCTCAGCGGCGCAAGCGCCTTCCTGGCAAGTGCAAGGTTGTGAGACAAAAATTTTTGTCTTCAGATATAATGCACACTTATTATAAGAAAACAAATAATGAAGATGTATATGAAAGAAAAGTTAGTTATCTTTCTTCTTTCTCAATGGTCCAACTCCTTCCTTAGAAAAACAGTGTTGCTAGCTTGATTTGACTCTTTCCATCTCTTTTTCTGCATGTGAAAACATGAAAAAAAGAAAAAGAAAAAAAGCAAATATGAATAACTCCATTTTAAGAAGAAAAAGGATTATGTGCTATGTATTTTCTTTTTTCACTTAATAGTGTTAATTTAGATGTACATGATGTAATTACCCATCTGATTTATTCATTTTATTATAAAATATACATTATTAATATTTGCCCTTTTAATCATTTTACTTATATAATTCAGTAGCACTAATTACAGTATCATAGTGGTTTTTTGTTTGTTTGTTTTGGTACCAGGAATCAAAGTTGGGGCCTCACACTTGCCAGGCAGGTGCTGTGCTGCTGAGCTATAACCCCAGCCCAGTGTTGTGGTGTTGTACAAACATCTCCACCATGTTGAGTTCAAGGCCAGCCTGAATTACAGGACAAGACCTTGTCTCAAGAAACAAAAACAGACTGGGCGTAGTGGTGCATGCCTGTAATCCCAGCACTCAGAAGACTGAGGCAGGAGGATTGCTGTGAGTTTGAGGCTAACCTGGACTACATAGTGAGTTCAAGAACAGCCTAGATTACACAATGAGACCCTTTCTCAAAAACAAAACAAAACACCTCCATCATCTACTTCTCATTTTCATCACCCCAGACAGAAACTATATTCATTAAGCGGTAGCTCCCCATTTCTTCCTCCCGTGAGCCCAGTATTTTTTTTTCTTTAATAGCTATATAAGTCCCATAGTAGAGTATAGTTAAAACACAACTCATTTGCTCATTCCCTTATTACTTAATATTTAGATTGCTTCCTTTGTGGAGCCATTATAAGTTATATTGAAATAAACATGCTTATTCATATATCCTTATTTACTAATTTTACTTTTATATGAAATATTTCTGAGTTTGGAATTTCTGGTTTAAAGGGCATATGCATATCACATTTTTATATAGGTTGCTTTCCCAAAAGATTGCATCATTTACACTTTTACCAGCAATATTTGAGAATTTTCATTTCCCCACACTGTCATCAGCCCTAAGTACTATTGGGGTATGTATGTATATACAAATGTACCGTTTTGGTGGATAAACACTATTATTTTGTTGTTTTTATTTTCTTACAGTTGAACATTTTAGCGTCTCCTTTTTCTCTGTCATTTTTCTTTTTCTTTTTTTTTTTTTCCAGCACCGGGGATCGAACTCACAGCCTCACGCCTGCCAGGGCAGGCACTTAAGCCACTGAGCCAACCTCCTGGCCTTGGTTTTTTTTTTGAGGCAGGGTCGCACTATGTAGTTCAAGCCAGCCTTGCACTCATGTTGTAGCCCAAGCGGGCCTCGAACTCACAATGCTCCACCTACCTCAGCCTCCCGAGTGCTGGGATTAAAGGCGTGCACCACCACGCCCAGCAATTTTTTTTCCCCTTCCCCTTCCACCCTTTATTTTTTGTCAGCATCAGATTTATTTATTTATTTATTTATTTATTTATTTATTTTTTGTGGCACCGGGGATCAAACTCCCAGCCTCGCGCCTGCCAGACAGGTGCTTAAGCCACTGAGCCAAACTCCCGGCCCAAATCTAACTCATTTTTCTTATCAATGTGTAAAAGTTTTTTTGTATAGTAGGGCTATTTACCCAGTATGTATCATGGTATTGTAAATCTTTGCTCCTAATCTAGGCTAAGTGTTTCACCCAGTCTATAGCTGATTTCTGAATTTGTTTATTGTGTCTTTTTTTATTAATATTCTTTTAAATTCACTCAGAATCCTAAATTCCATTTCCTTTATTACCAACTCATGTGCAAGGATGAGGAACATAAAAAGACAGGCAGCTGTCTTTGTTTCTAAGTAGAGAGACAAGGAAAAATGAGGGTCAGACTGTAGCTAGCCAGAAAAGCAGTGCCCTTCACTTCAGCATAAGAACACCCTTTATCTTCTCTAGAAAGTTAGATTTGCTTAGCTAAAGCATTCAGGATCATGAGCAGGAGTCCTGGGTGCCCACCAGGTTCTGAATATATGTATCAGTCTCTACAGGCACCCCAATTCCATTTGCATATTTTCCTGAACAAAATCTGGCCTGGACACTTTCAGCCTTGCCCTGAGCACCACCTACAGTTCATGCCTCTTCACAGCCCCCAGCAGCTGCCCTTCCCTGTCTTTCTGATCTCTTAGTGGTGTTCTCTCCCCTTGCTGCCCTTGGCACACAGGCCGGTCACTGGAGACATCAGGCCAGCTGGTCACTGAAGTTTCCTGTGGTGGGAAAGGAGAATGCTGGAGGTGGTGATTTACTGGGCATAAGAAAAGGAGCAGGAAGGAGATGAAGTTGGCGAATTTCCCTGAAGCTGGCTCTAGAGTGGCCAGAAAGGGAAGACATTCTGAGCAAGGGGTCTTGGGAAGACCAGGTCCACTAAGTGAGTGCAAACCAAACAATTCTTTGTTTAGGCTTCCCTCCTAGAAGAAACTGCCCCTCACCGCTCAATCCTGTGACCCCAGGCCTCTGGGATTATCCTTGGTCCTACTTCAAGGACTGGCCTTCAGTTTGGCCCCCCACAGCTGCCAGATCAGGATTAGTGCCACTGATTGCCCAGCTCACTGGCAGACCCTGCCTGTGGCTCTAAAGACATTACTGTTACCTACCTTTTTAGAAAATGAGCTCTGCTCAAGGGCTAAGGATATAAAGAGATCAGTAGAGCTTAAAACACCTTAACAAGAAATTACTGAAAGAGGGAAAGAAATGAACCCCTGGGAGTGTTGTGAGATGGGAGCAAGCCATCCGGTGAGCTCTGAGATGCCGCATAACCCTATGAAGGATGTGGTTTTCCTGTATGGACTCTGGATATTGGATTGTTAGGGTTATAAGGGAAGGTGTGGACCAGAACCTGAGAGTATAGGATTTTCTGTGCTGCTTGGGACAAACATGAAGAGTTAGAGCGATAGGAGTAGAGGTTGGGTTATCCTGTTATACTATGTAGCATGAAGCTGGCTTTCCCCTTGTGATTTCTGAAGTAGCCACTCCTAGTTCTCAGTAAAGGGATGGTCTAAGTAGGACAAAAGAGAATTTTTGTTTTTTGTGTTTTGTTTTGTGTGTGTCTGTGTGTCCGTGTCTGTCATTGGGGATTGAATATTCAGGCCCTTTACGCTGAGCTACATCTCCAGCCCTTCTTTTATTTTGAGACAGGTTCTTCCTAACTCACCCTGGCTAGCCTTTAAGTTGAAACCCTCCTGCCTCAGCCTCCCAGAGGGCTGGGATTACAGAAATCAGCCATAACACCCAGATTAAAAGTATTTATTGAAGTGTCACAGACTCCAAAAAAAGACAGATGAGACTGAAGAAAACAAAAGCCACTCACAATTAATGGAAGTCTTGTGGCTCATTGTTGCAAGAGGAATGCTCAGGTTTCTCAGTCATCCCCTGAGCTTTAGGTTCAGGAGCTCCATTTCAGGAAACAAGAAAGGGAAAATGGCAGAGATGTCTTCTGACACCTCCTAGTTCAAACTAGGAAGTGCTCCTGCATTACATCATGCCTTTTAGGAGCAGCTTTCTGTCACTCACACGTGCCTTTCCCCTCTACGTATGCTCCTTTCAGGACTGAACAGTGACATGGTCATTATGGTAGACCTGGTGCTGCACCCAGCAATCCGGGCAGTTCTGTAGATGCCTGTAACCCTTAGTGGAGCCCTGCTCCCTGCGTGTGGCTGCTGAATGCACCAGTGGGAGCAGAGCCCCCTGCCCTGGCATTACTTGTGCTCACTTCCAGCTTTGTACTTGCTGTCTGACCTCTAGCTTATCTCTTGTCACTTTCTTCTCCCCAACTAGCCAGCCTCCAGTCCTGTTGTCTCTTCTTCTCTTCTAATACCTTGTTAACTAAGCTGGCAACAAGATTCCTGCTCATTGTCATAAAGAACGAAATCAAAGGCGTCCAGTCAGTCATAATGTGGCACCCAGATAGGAATATTGGTGGCAGTGACCATCTGTTTGCCTCCCTTATGGGAATTGCACCTGAAACCACAACTCCAAAAGTGACCAGAAAAAGAACTCTGTTGAAAGATGAAAGAGCCATGCATGGTGGCACACACCTGTAATCACAACACTTGGGAGGCTGAGGCAGGAGGATTGTTAGGAGGCCAAGGCCAGCCTGGACTATGTAGTGAGTTCAGGACTACCCTGAACTATACAGTAAGACCCTGCCTCAAACCTCCCTCCATCAATAAAAGATGAAAGAGAATGTCGGCGTGGTGGCACAGGCCTATAATCCCAGCATTCTGGAGGCTGAGGCAGGCAAATTGTCACGAGTTCAAAGCCAATCTAAACTACATAGTGAGATCCTGTCTTGAAAAATGGTAATGTATTGCCTGACATGGTGGCACATTCCTGTAATTCTAGCTTTCAGGAGGCTGAGGCAAGAGGATCACCTCAAGTTCAAGGTCAGCTGAGCTACATAGTGAGTTCAAGTGCAACCTGAACAGTACATTAACAAGACCTGTCTCAAAAAATAAAGAAACAAAACAAAAAAAACTTAGGGAATTGGTTAGAAGAAAGAGTCTCTCACAGTAATCCATAGTCAGGCTGTCTTCCTTTTCTGTCTTATCCACATCACTTATTTGTTCTTTTTTACTGGCGCAGATCCCACTCATGAGGGCACAGCAGAAGGCATGGAGAACATGGCAGATGCTGTCACCCATGCCCGTTTTGTTGGCACAGATCCTGCTAGCGATGAAGTTGTCCTCATGAAAATCCTTCAGGTAAGTGAGAGGGAAAGAGCAATTAGGCTAATGGCCGGCAGCTGGTGCCACCGAATCTGTTACCCTCTACTTACTCGAGTTTGCCGGCAACCGGAAGCTGTATTTTGACTCCACTGGAGCTTAGGGACTGACTTTGTTTCCAAACAAGCATCTCAGGCACCGAGTAAAAGCTTTTCCTAAGGAAAATAATTTAAAGCTTTAAATGAATTGACATCAGATACCAGAAACCCTTAATACATTTGTACCTCTCACTGACTATATGTGTGCCATTCACTGGGCTCATGGGCTAGGGCTGGAATGAGTCCTGAATTAAATCAGGGTCATGCAGAGTGAAGAAACAATTCCCAAGTCAAGTTCCTAGGAGACCCCTTATCAGGTGGAAGTGAGGTCAACATCCTTGCTAACCTCTTTTTAAAAACGTGCTTCCAGCCTGGGGATATAACTCAGTGGTAGAGTGCCTGCCTGCCATGCAAGAGGCTCTGGATTTGATCTCCAGTGCTGAAAAGATATTTTTAATTTATTTGTGGGGGTTTTTTGGGGGGGAGCAGGAATTGAACTCAGGACCTTACGCTTGCCTTGCAGGCGCTGTGCTGCTGAGCTATATCTCCCCTCGATATTTTTAATTAAAAAAAAAAAAACAGAAAAAAAAACCTGCTGGACATGGTGTTGCCTACCTATAATCCCAGCACTCTCGGGAGGCTGAGACAAGAGGGTGTCTTCAAGTTTGAGGCCAGCCTGGGCTACATAATGAGTTCAAGGCCAGCCTAAATTACATGGCAAGACCGTGTCTTGAACAAACAAGCAAACACAAAGAAACCTAACTAGGTGTGGGGCTGCACACCTGTAATCTTAGCGCTTGAGAGGCTGAGGCAGAAGGATTGTTGTGAGTTCAAAGCCTGCCTGGGCTCCACGCTGAATGCAAGGCCAGCCTAAACTACAAAGTGAAACCCTGTCTCAAAAAAAACCACACACACACACACTGAATAAAACCCCACCTTGATTACTTTCCTAGGAGACTTTTCCTAGGGCACTGGGGGAACACTAGGCAGCTTCTCTCCCCACAGGTAACCCTATCTTCCACTCGCCTGCCTGGTTGACCACAGTGTCTCCTCTTTCTTCCTGCTCAGGTTCTCCGGACTCTGTTGCTAACCCCAGTGGGTGCCCACCTGACCAATGAATCTGTGTGTGAGATTATGCAGTCTTGCTTCCGAATCTGCTTTGAAATGAGGCTCAGTGGTAGGTGCTAGATTACTGGCTCCTTTACCATTCTGGGGCCAGTATTTGAGTATGTATATAGGCTGAATCTCTGAACCTGAGAGGCAGAAGGCTCAGAAGTTTTCCATTGCCTACTTTGCGGAGCCTTTGGGATCTGGAAGACTCTCTATTAGACTATTGTGCTGCTGGAATAGAGACCTCAACCCATCATGCCAGGGCAGGGTGGGATGGAGCCCAGACCGACTCACACCCAGCACAAATCCCTCTCCCTTGGGGTTTCTGGGATTGACACCAGCCTGCACCCTCGGAGCACACATCTGTAGCACCCCTTTTTTCCTGCCTCAGTAGTGTCACCTAGTGGGCCAGTGAAGGTATGCCTGCCAGGCTGAGCTGGAGCTGGTTTTAATAAGTTTGGCATAATCCTTGGTAAACAAGGTTTGGAGGGGAGTCTGCTCTGAGAAGCCTCCTGATAATAGCACAGCAAGTAATGACACCTGTGTTATTTGTTTTTGCCTGTGCAGAGTTATTGAGAAAATCCGCAGAGCACACTCTCGTAGACATGGTGCAGCTGCTCTTCACAAGGTAAACCTGCTGCTGTTTGCTTCAGCCTGGCTGCCCAGGCCTCTTGAGTCTGCCTGCTTCCACATAGCCACTTCAGGGACCTGGCCAACTCCACAGCCACATCAGAGGCCACTGGGATTTTGGATAGGGGTAGTTCTCAGGGCTTAGGGTTACTGAACACGGGAGAAGGAGGAGGGCACTGGCTTGGCCTTGGGGAGGCAGAGGGTTATTTAATCTAGGCTGACAGATCTCGTTCTGCTTCTCAAACTTGTGTCTGTTTCTGTACAGGTAGAAGCTGGGAATGGGAAAGTCAAGCTTAGGGGACCCTAGAATAGGTTGTTGAGTTACCAGAGCTCAGCTGATTTTCATGGGAGAAGGCCAACGCTAGGGTGACCAACAGTAGTGAGAGCTGATCTTCTATCCCTCAGCTTGGTTTTCTCCAGGACTGTCTTGATTGTAGCACTTCAAGTTCTGCATCCTGACAAGCCCCTTAATCCCCTGCAAACCAAAATGGTTACTCTCCCTAGGTAAGGCCACCAGCATAGGGTTTTTGATCTACCTGCTGTTTCCTGCATGTCCTTTCAATAAACTCACTTTGAGAAGAACTGAGGTGATCACTTTAACACTTCCCCTGGGATTATTTTGCTTTCAGATGTATAGATAAGAATCCTTATTATCAACAGACTAGATGGCCCTTGAGCCTGCTACAAAGAATATCTTACTCCTTAGGCTCAAATTTACTTTTTGCCCTATGTTCAGTCTTCTGGGGTTTTGATAGATTGCCCTCTCCCCAGCAGCACTTGCCGAGGATGAAAGCTTCCACATTCCATGGGCACTTAGTAACCTTGCTTCAGTAACTACCTTTTTGGTCCATGCCACACTTCCCTAAATTCCTGTGGCTCTTTGATGAAGTTCTGAAAAGGATGAAATTAGGAAAGGCATGGTGGCACACACCTTCCAGCTACACTGGAGGCTGAGACAGGAGGATCACAACCTAATGAGACCCTTTCTCAAAAGGACTGAAAATAAAAAAATAAAAGGACTGAGGATATATCTCAGTGCTCCCTGGGTTCAAGCCCAAGTACCATACACATGTGTGTGTGTGTGTGCGCGTGTGCACACACACACACACACACACACAGGAAATTACCTGCTTCTTGGGAATAACTAGCTTTTCCTAAGAGACAGGGATGCTCTGATCTAGAGCACCTTTGGCTGTGGCTGGCATGGAGGAGGACAATTGTCATTATCCCCAATGACAATTCATGAATTCTTTATATTATAGGTTACCTCAGTTTAAAGAAGAACCCAAGAACTGTATGGGGACCAGCATGAAGAAGGTAGGATCTGAGGATCTCTGGTCCTTTATCTAAGCTTTACTCTCCCAGCAGTGCTATGGGGTTCCCTTATTTAGTGAAGACATGCATGTGTCTAGATCAGTGATAGCAAACCTTTTAGAGCTTTTAATGGTACAGACAACCTGCTACAGCACATGGGTTTGCCACCACTGGCCTAGACAGTTCTGCTCAGAATCCAGAAATAGCTGTCACTCCTTTAAGGAAAAATTTATTCTTTCCCGGCTACCTTTCCTTCCCCAATCCTTCCTTTCTGCTTTTTGTTAACCCACCACATAAACTGGGGAGCCAGTCCTTCAAGGAAACTAGGTGAGGCCTATCAGACTGGATTTAAAATGTTTGTCGATAAAGATGAAAGACCAGTCATCCCCTCAGGGCTCAGCCTTATCAGCAGATGTCAATGTCCCAAATCCTATTCTAATACTGGATTAGACTGGGCTTACATTTGCTGTAGTTTCTACTAAAGACATTAAATTCCCAAGAGGCTGAAGCAGGAGGATTACCATGAGTTCAAGGCCAGCCTGGGCTGCATAGTGAGTTCAAGGCCAACCTGAACTATATAGTGAGACCCTATCTCGAAAAAAGACATAAATCAACCTAGACTACAGATCGAAGTGTTTTCAAACTACTGGGAATAGAATGATGGTCAGAAGCATGACCTCCTTCTGTCTTAAACTGAATTCTGGCTTTCGAAGATTCTGCTTGTAGTCCTAAGAGGTTCTTCCCATGGAGATGACCCTCGGCTGTTTGGCACACATACCTGACCTTCCCCTGTCCCCTGCCGTTCATCCCCATTCCTGCCCTCTGCCCTGTTGGTGTGTGTCTGAGTTTATTTCATTCTATTTAAATCACGCATTTGCCTGTCTTTCACAGATTTCTCCATGTTTCCTCAACAAACTGGAACTAAGTAGTGAGGAGCAGACCAAAGCCCTGAACCAGTTAGAGAGGGTACTACTCTTTAAGAACCTCAAGGTCTCTCTCCCTCTCCCTCTCCTTTCCTCCTTTTTATTTGTTTCTTTAAATGTTAACTTTTTATATGTAACACCTAGGTCCCATTTATTTCCATTATGGACAGCACAACTTACCTCTCTCTGGTAGCAGCAGCTTGACTTTGGAAAAGTTGCATGTGCTTGTAGCTTCACAGTGTTGGAATTCTCCTGGGACCTTTGGTCGTCTGGAGGCAGGAGGAAACCCTAAGTATCACATAGTGAGAACCTGGGTCCTGCTGTGGGGAAACCTAAGATCTACCATTTCTGGGGAAACTTCAGAGACCCTTTTCCTCTTCTATGCTTTCCCTGTCTCATGTCAACCTGGATGTCTGAACTGGGTTTGGAAGGAAAAGGTAATCCATCTAGCGGAGCCTTTTGTTTCTTGGTACCATTAGAGCTATCATTCTGGATTAGAACTCTAGACTGATAGAAAGGAATGAGGTTCCAAGACAGTCCAGGGCACTGGGAATACTTGGGGATTTGCAAAGATACCTTTGTTCTTTAAAAGTCCAGATGTAAAGCAGATTAGGAGAGGAATGCATGCTAAAGATGACCCTAATCCCCAAGTCCATGCCTTAGGAAGAAGAGAGAAGGGAGTAGATATCTAGGCTATCTATCATAGAAGTGTTCATATGAGAGGTGATTTTGTGGACTTTGAGGTCACTGAAGATTGTGTGTGTCTGTCAGCGTCCCCTGATAAACATCCAAAGGCTTGTGTCCCTTTGAATGCATTGTCTCAAGTTGCAGCTCTCTTCATTGCCATAATAATGACCTGGAGACCTGCTTTTTTTTTGTAAAGCTTGTGCTGTCCTTTGGAATACAAAGTTGTACAGATAAGGTGGCATAGGGTTTCATGTCACCTGCCTATGGACCTGCACCTTCAGATCCTAAGGCAGAGAACATATTACACTTTATAAAAACTGAACATTTGTGAGACCTGGCAGCTTCTCAGCCTCTTACTCCAGCCAGAAGACCAAGAGGATTCATTGAAATGACCAGGTTGGAGCTAGCTTTGCAGAGGATAGAGAAGAAACTAGCAAAGATCCATCCTAGTATAGAAGAAATGTCAGTAAGTGACTGTCATTCTCTGTGAAAGTAGGGCTGGAGAAGAGAAAGATGTCCTGGGGAGAAAGGCTATTCCCTAAAAGTGGATCCAGTTCTTAGTATCTTTTGGAGCTCAGAGACAATTGCCGAGAAAGACTAGAAGTCCTTGTTCTCATTACTGATGTTTTAGACTTCTTACCCTTGTGTATGTTTGGCTCATTCTTCTCTCAGAATGTTTTTTTTTTTTACTATGGACTCGATCTAGCTGCGCTCCAGTGGTTCCTGGAGAGAGCATCCTTCTGATTCCTGTTTAGTCACAGTGCTCAGAATACTTGAAAATCCTAAGTATATGACTACAGGCCTTTGAAGATACACCCCAAGAAATCTGAATCCAATGTGAGGCTGTCAAGAGCTGTGGGAAAGACTCCACTGTGGGGCCTCTCTCCTTTATTGGAAGTTGTGGGCAGGGAAGGAAGAATTTTGTGATTTCCAAGTAAGGGATTAAAGTTTATCCAGACTCTGAGAGTTTGCAGGATCTTGAGAAAGGGAGCCTACCCCCCAAATATCAAGAGGAATTGAACAGTTTTTTAAAAATTTCCATCTAGAAGCCAGACATGGTGATGCATACTTGTAATCCCAGCACTCGGGAAGCTGAGGCAGGAGGATTACTACAATTTCAAGGCCAGCCTAAGCCACATAGTGAGTTCAAGGCAAGCCTGGACTACATAGCAAAACCCTGTCAAAAAAAAAAAAAATCTATAAAGATCAACAATGAGGAGAACAGGAGGTCTCATTGGTATACCAAAATTGGGAGCAGCAGAGAGCAGAGCAACACCAGGACATGAGCCCCCATTCTTAACTCCACAAATAAACTGAGATGCCACTCCTTTCCTAACACTAAGGAATTAGCCTTTCAATAATTTAATGCAGAAATTCCAGAGAGAAAAGAATGTATTAATTATCTAGACCCAGTGCACACAGCAGTAATAAAGCTATGAGTGTTATGAAGCAGTGAGCTAGTGATGGTGAGCCTTATAGAGCTTTCAGCGATACAAACAGCCTGCTGCAGCATGTGTGCCATAGGTCCACCACTACCGGAGCAAGCGCTCAGGGTTGGATAAGAACTAGAAGTGGCAGGCTGCTCTGTAGAGTCACTGAATAGGAAAGCCTAGGAGTAAGTGGACCTGTATGTAGAGCTGAGGCTCTGAGGAGAAGATCTCCCACCTTACCCTTTCTGCAAGAGGCTCATGCATCATGTACAAGACTCAGGATTTCCTACTTAATGGAACTCCCAGTACCCAGTGAGCAGAATGAGAAGTCTCATCAGTGACCATCCCAGAAACAGAATGTCACCTTTCACACAGGGGCTTCCACACTGTCCTGAAAAGAGGCAAATATGGAAGTCAGATTAGAGGAATACGAATGTAATCTGATGGTGTGAGGCTGTTTCCTAGGGACTAGAAGGACTAAAGAGAGATTTCTAGGGATGGAGTCTTAGCTTGAATAGAGTGCTAATGAGTTGTGATATTTCTAGCTGAAAATGAGAGCTGGAGGCATGAGTGATTCATCCAAGTGGAAGAAACAGAAGAGATCTCCCCGGCCTCCACGTCATATGACCAAAATCATACCAACTTCAGAGCTGCCCACCTCCAGTGGAACCTCCTTATCCGCTAACCTCCCTGGTGAGTGTCATGGGCTGCTTCCTCTGAAGAAACGCCCTTTTCCCAGGGATTTTGAAATGGAAGACCAACTGAGGGGTTTTATCTTTTTGCTTACAGCCAAAAGGGAAACTTCAGTGAAATCAGACTGTGACCATTCAGCAACCTAACAAGTAACTTAAGGGTGTTCTCCTTTCAGAGGAACTCTGACTACTCGAGAAAAGTGTGTGCAGAGAAGAGCGTGCAGCCTGGGAAACAACCCCTGGTGCCACAGACAGCATGTTTGCTCACAGTCTCTCCCTCCTTCAAGCTCTGCTTACTTTTCCTGACAGGTGGCATGCCCTTCATTGATGCACCCGCATCCATCTCCTCTGAAAGTTCAGAAGCTGCCTCCACGGTAGTCAGTCCCTCCACAGACAGTGGCCTGGGATTCTCCTCCCAGACCACATCCAAGGAGGACCTCACTGACTTAGAACAACCTGGCTCTCCAGGATACCATGCAGCTGCAGAGCCTGGCAGCAGTGAGCTGGGAGTTCCTGAGCAGCCTGACCCCCAGGTATGGCTTTGATTCCTAAAGGCTCCTCCCTAATCTCCCACTGTAGGAACTGGCTTGATCCTTTGCATTTTGTACCCAGGCCTTGGCTCAAGTGAAGATATGGTGTCTTGGTTACTTTTCACTCATTGCTGAGACAAAACACCTGACACCCAAAATTAGGGAAGGAAAGGTTTATTTAGCTTACAGTTTTTGGAGGTTTCAGTTCACAATCAGCTGGCTCCAAGGCAGGGTGTCATGGCACAGGAACAACACTTCAGGGCAGCAGCCCAGGAAAGCAGTCAGAGTCAAAAGGGGAGAAGAGCAAGCCTCTTCTCCTCCTTTATATAGTCCACAGGACACCCCCTCCTCCCCAGGATGGGTGTAGCTTCACAAACATCCTTGCCTTCCTTTGTACAGGATGAGGATGTTTACAAAGTAAGACCCCTGGCTCCCTCTTGAGTCTCTCAGCTAAACTTCTGACCTTCTCAAATTGTAACAATGACCAGGTAACTATGCTCTGCACCCCAGGATGTAGAGCTGCTGAGTTACTTAATTAAGCTGCTAGACTTCTCAAGTTGACAACAATGTATGAACCATAACATATGGGTAGAAAATTCTTCCCTGTATTGCTGAATTAGTTGTGATGCCCAGACTGTATAGCCTGGTTCAATATGAGAGGGAGCTCATGGGATGTGTCAAGTTATGCATACAGTTAGTTCTGGCAAAAGGGAGAAGCTGACCATGGCTTTTTCTGGAAGGTCATAATCCAAACTCTAAGACTGTAAGAACTTCTAAAGCATACTTAGGTTTCTAGTCACCAGAGCACAGTGACTAAAGGAGGTGTTTTTCTCAAGTCCTTCATCACCATACACCTGCCCTGAGCTATGTTGCAGTGATTCATAAACCACCAAGTTGGGTACCTCTGTAGTCCACCAAAGATAACTTGAAGGACAAATACTTCAAGAGAGTACTATAAGTTCTAAGTTGCTCTTACCTCATCCTTCTTCCTATATCTGCTTGCTACTGGTCATAGCAGGAGGTGGCCCCAGTGGAAAAGACCCAAACGGCATCAGTGGAATCCATTCCTGAAGTACTAGAGGAGTGTACATCCCCGGCTGACCACTCTGACTCGGCCTCTGTTCATGACATGGATTATGTCAATCCCCGGGGCGTGCGCTTTACACAGTCTTCCCAGAAAGAGGGTAAGTAGCCTCTGATGGGCTCTGCCATTGGTCACCGCCTAAACTGCATACCCTCTAAGCTACCTGAGCCCAGACTGGCTTAGACCAAGATGACTCCAGCCTGGCAGTCCTGGTTTTAGGCCATTTTCTAGGCAGCAAATGGAGTCCAGCACAGATGGAACTCTTCCCTAATTTACACGGAGGAAGGTTAGTGGACAATAGGAAGTCAGGGAGAAGAATAGAAAGCTTAGAGCTTGTAACAGATAGGAAAGATGCTTGATTCTGATTCCCTCAGTAAGAAAGGCTCATCCTCTCACCTCCTTAAGGGTAGGGAAAACCCTTTTTCTTGAAGTGAATCACTTATTTGAAAGTGTCTTGTATATATGCAAAACAAGCTAGGCTGAGCTGCAGGCCGGTTGTTTCTCAGAAGTTTCACTGTCCTCATCACCTTCCCAGGCACAGCTTTGGTTCCCTATGGTCTTCCCTGCATCCGTGAGCTCTTCCGCTTCCTCATCTCCCTCACTCATCCACACGACCGCCACAACTCAGAGGTCATGATCCACATGGGACTGCATTTGTTGACAGTGGCCCTTGAGTCAGCCCCCATTGCCCAGTGCCAGACCCTCTTGGGCCTCATCAAGGATGAGATGTGCCGCCACTTACTCCAGGTAAGACCAGATTGCTCAGAACCCCTGGCAGTATTTTAGGGTCTCTCAAAGGCCCTCAAATTCCAACTAGAGGTAAGTTTCTTGACCTTGGAAAAAAAACACAAGATTTGGCTGGTTGTGCAAAGAGTATAAGTTCCAGGAAAGCACCTTCCTCCCAGTTGGCCCTTCTCCCAGTCATAGTAAAAGAGTTCTTGTAGCTCTGCAAAGACTCTGCTACTTTAGAGAAATGTAGAAATGGCTAGACACAAAATTCCACAGGACCTCAGTGGCAACTTCATCTGGTTTGTTCTCCTCCTTTTGTATTGCTTGTGCCAAAAGTCAGTTTCAGGAACCTTATGGCCTACTTTCCTCTGATCTCCAGCTACTCAGCATAGAGCGACTGAACCTTTATGCTGCTTCCCTGAGAGTGTGCTTCCTACTATTTGAGAGTATGAGGGAACACCTCAAATTCCAACTAGAGGTAAGTTTCTTGACCTTGGAAAAAAAACCAGGCATAATGACGCACACCTCTAATCCCAGCACTTGGGAGGCTGAGGCAGGAGGATCGTTGTGAGCTTGAGACCTGCCTGGGCTACAAAGTGAGTTCAAGGCCATCCTGAAATGCATAGTGAGACCCTGTCTCAAAAAATAGGGCCAGGGATTTAGCTCAGTGGCTTAAGCACCTGCCTGGCAGGTTCAAGGTTGTGAGTTCCATCCCTGGTACCAAAAAAAAAAAAAAAAGTTAGTTCAAGGCCAGCCTGAACTGCATAATGAGACCCTGTCTCAAAAAAATAGGGCTGGGGATTTAACTCAGTGGCGTGAGCACCTGCCTGGCAGGCATGAGGATGAGTTTGATCCCTGGTATAAAAAAAAAAAGAAAAACCAAGCCAGGCATGATGACACATACCTGTAATCCCAGCACTCAAGAGGCTGAGACATGAACATCTCAAGTTCGAGACCAGCCTGGGCTGCATAGTGAGTTTAAGGCCAGCCTGAACTACATAGCAAAACCCTGTCTCAGGGGAAGAAGAAGAAAAAGAAAAAGGAGTTATATGACATCTTCAGTAGGGCCAGCTCTGTGATGCTGCAGGGGTGGGAATAGGTGTGGCTTCCTATAGGAGGGTGAGTTTAGACTACATAGTTTGGCTCACTGACTGGCTTCTATAGTGGAAAAGCTGAAAGAAACCAGAGAAAACTGACTGACTATAAAATAGGAGAACCAAATATGAGGACTGACAGATAAACTCAATGAATGGGAACAGCTCTTCTTGCTGTCTTGCAAGTTAAGCCAGCATTGCCACTAAGCTGCAAAAAGGAACTCTAAATAGGATAAGGTCAGGGTTACATAGAAGAAACAAACAAGGCAGTAGGCACCATCTTTGTTTGGGATTAGGCATAAGGAAGAGAATCAGGCCTGTCCTCCAGGTGGAAACCAAAGAGGGGGATGCATTTAGGAGTGAAATACCTTTAGGTGTCTATTAACGAGTACCTACTGACTGACCTTCGGCTTCCTGTTTAATGTTCTTCCTGTCTAATTTTTTTTTCCTAAATCCTTTCCCCACTCAATTGGAATTTTCTGGACTATTGCCAGATGTACATCAAAAAACTCATGGAGATCATCACTGTGGAAAACCCCAAGATGCCTTATGAGATGAAGGAGATGGCACTGGAGGCCATTGTACAGCTCTGGCGCATACCCAGCTTTGTCACTGAGCTTTACATCAACTATGATTGTGACTACTACTGTTCCAACCTCTTTGAGGACCTCACCAAACTGCTGTCCAAGGTGCTGAGGACTATTGATGGTCTCTAGGGAAAAGGCCGCATTGAGGAAATCTTGGTGGGAGTGATTACGCTATGTTTGAGGAAGGGAATACTTCCGAGATAGGAAAAGGAAAGAAAGGCATTCTCTAAAGGCAGTGAGAAAGTCATAGGTGTTGAGATTTGGGGAAGAAAAGAGTATATTCTAACCTCAAGTCTAATGGCTCTGTTTATTTCCCAGAATGCCTTTCCTGTGTCTGGTCAGCTCTATACGACACACCTACTGTCTCTTGATGCCCTATTGACAGTGATTGACAGCACTGAGGCCCACTGCCAAGCCAGAGTCCTCAACAACCTCACCCAGCAGGAGAAGAGAGAAACAGCCAGACCTAGCTATGAAGCAGTAGATGGCATTCGAGAAGCTAGCCATAGTAAGAGGTGTTTCTTTACTTTTTCCTTCTGCCACTGCTGCCTCCTCTCTCTCCCTATCTCTCTCTCCGCTTCCTTCCCTCTCCTTCTCTCCCCTTTCCCCTTTTTCTTCCCTCCTCCCTCTCTCTTTTACTCTTCCTCCCCCCCAAAAAATGTTAGGAATCAAACTACATTTCTTTATTTGATGATCCTAGAGTTCTGTGCTTATCCTTTCTCTATTTATTGAGTGTTTTCTCCTGTCCTTCTATCACTTCCCCTGGGGTGCTCTCAATTCTGTGTTTCCTGAGTTTGGTGGTTTGAACCACAGGCAAAACAGGGATGTTAGTAAGACGCATCAACTGCTCCCTTTATTCTCCCCGCTACTTCAGTGTTTTCATAGAATTATTATTTCTTTATGGCAAGAGAAGAAAATAAAGGATGTAGGACTTCCGCCTCTACAATCACCAGGATGTGGTATTCCCTACCTACAGGGCATGCTGGCACTCTTAATCTCTGTCTTCCCTTTGAGAATGAAGTTGCAGAAGATCAGGGAAAGTGACTGGGTAACCTCTTCATTAAATGATAGAATCCAGTGTTTGCCTCACCTGAGACAGTGACTACTTATTTGTCCTGTTAGGGATGGTACCTGGTGTGAGAGTGTACAGATCTTCTTGGCTTGGGACTCAACCTGTCCTGCAGCTCTGCTTGCTCCTACCTATAAATCTTCCTGTATCTTTTTCTCTTCCCAGATGAGAGAGCAGGCAGTGATGGGAAAGCCACAGGCATGGCGTCAGATGTCCCAGGCCTTCATCTACCAGTTGGAGGGCAACTGCCAGCAGAACATGGGAAGCCAGGATACGGGGATCTGGAGGAAGCTGGTGACTCTGGAGGTGGGTGCTGGGTATCCATGACCCTAAGCAAAGAAAGGTGTGGTGGGGTCAGAGAAGTGGAACAGAGTAGCCTAGGGTAATACCCAAGTAAGCTCTATTAGCTTGCCAGGTCTTCAGACCCAGAGGAAAGAAATAAAACACTTACAGTCCCAGAAGGTAGGACTTGCAGGGCATAGGAGACTGGTAAGAAAAAAGAGAGAGAGAGAGATTTGTGAAGATAAGAAAAGTTTTGAGGTTCCTCTTTTCACTGGAGAGTGTATCAGTGACCTTCCAAAAGACATCCTGGTATGCCAAGTGTAATGGCACATACCCGTAATCCCAGCATTTGAGAAACTGAGGCAGGAAAATTACTACGAGTTTGGGGCCAGCCTGGGATCCATAGTGAGTTCAAGGCCAACCTTAACTATATAGCAAGACCCTGTTGAAAAAAACAAAAGATATTATCCTAGTAAAAGAGGTCTTATGAGCCAGGCGTGGTGGCACACGCCTTTAATCCCAGCACTCGGAAGGCTGAGGTAGGAGGAGCGTAGCGAGTTTGAGGCCAGCTTGGGCTACAACACGAGTGCAAAGCTGGCCTGAGCTACATAGTGTGACCCTGCCTCAAAAAACTAGGGCCGGGAGTTTGGCTCAGTGGCTTAAGCACCTTCCTTGGCAGGTGCGAGGTTGTGAGTTCGATCCCTGGTGCCACAAAAAAAAAAAAAAAAAGAGGTCTAATGGGGTTTTCCTTCTCTTCCTACCATTCATAGCTGACAAAAAGTTTACCCGGAAGCCACTTCGATTTTCCTGTCTCCTGCCAGATCCACGGGAACTAATTGAAATTAAAAACAAAAAAAAGGTACATGCATACACACATTTCCCAGAGTTCAGCCTCTGCCCCATCTGAGTGTCCTTTGTAGGGTTTATGTCCCAGAGGATGAGGATGAGGGGGATTCTAGCAGCTCAGTGTACAACTTTCTAAGGCTAGGCTTTGGGCTTACTGGACTTCCAGCCACTTCCATGCCCCTTTGAAGACCTTCCCTTGCTCCTAAGCCATGGAGGTGAGCAGTGCTGTTGTTTGCCCCTGGGCAAATGCTGTTCCAACTGACAGCCATATTATGGGTGGTGGTGACAGGAGCCCTAGGAGCTTGTGTCATGTGAGTCACCAAAGTTATTGGTCATCTCCAGCTCTGGTGTGATGATTAGCAATAAAAGGGAATTGACATTTATTCTGGTGCTTTAGTAAAGTTCAAGTAACTGCTTGTGCTTTTGGTTTTCTTAGCATACACACACACACACACACACACACACACACACGCACACACACACCTTTCTATTTAACCCTTTTCTCCTTTTATTGCCAGCCTAAATGACTTTGGCTTATGCGTGCCCTTCATTGCAAAGCTGTAACAGAACACACAAGGAACAGAGTGATTATCACAGTTAGTTCATCTTGTCCTGCAAACCCAGGGCCTTAAGAGCTATACAACTAAAGAATGAAGGAAAATCCAAGCCAAGCTCAAAACAGGATGCTGGCTTTCAACAGATGCCAGGGATGAATATAAAACTGAAATGAATCCTCTAGTCTCTTCTGTTTTTTTCTCTCATTTCTAATTTAGAGAGGAGGAGCTGTCCCCATGCATTTTGTGCCCTCAGAAAAAGACCAGCAAGGAGCTCCTTGGTCACTTCTGATGACACAGAGAGATAGGGGAGAGATGGGGCTGGTATGACCCAGGCTTCATCATGGAGTCATCCCAGTCTGTAATCCCAGAACTTAGGAGGCTGAAACCCAAAGATCACCTTGAGTTCGAGGTCAGCCTGGGACTATATAGTGAGTTCAAGACCACCCAGAACTACATAGCAAGATCCTATCTCAAGAAAAGAAAGAAACCATGTCCTAGGAGCTCCTTAGGTGGCCAACTGTGGGCAGTGGGGGAGTGTAGCCTGTTTTTGTCTGACATGTCTAGTCTCTCTCCTCCAGCTACTAATCACTGGCACAGAGCAGTTCAACCAGAAACCAAAGAAAGGCATCCAGTTTCTGCAGGAAAAAGGTCTCCTCACCATCCCAATGGACAATGCAGAGGTAGCCCAGTGGCTCCGAGAGAACCCTCGACTAGATAAGAAAATGATTGGAGAGTTTGTGAGTGATCGCAAAAACATTGACCTGTTGGAAAGTTTTGTGAGGTGAGGAAACTACAAGAAACGTGAGGGCTGAGAGTGTAGCTCAGTGGTAGAGCTCTTGCCTAGCATGCATGAGGCCCTGGATTTGGTCCCCAGTTCTTCAAAAGGAAGAAAGAAATGTGGGGCATAGTCGGTAGTCAGCTGCAGGAACAGCACCTCCCTCCCTCAAAGTAATCTCTCTCAGTTCCTGCTGATGACCAGGTCACACATTCTGTCTCTTCCCTTCCTTTTTAGCTGTCAGATCTGAAAGAACCCTGTGATAAGTGCTAAGGTTAGGGATTATATTAAGGATGGCCAGGAGATATTGTCCCTATGCCAGATCCCTCAGCCTCCTCTGTTCTAGGTAAGAGAAAGTTAGGGGGACTGTGGCTGATAGAGCCCGAGGTGTCTCACGCCACATTTTTAGCCTCTTCATTTGGCTTCTTTCCTCCAGCACCTTCAGCTTTCAGGGTCTTCGGCTTGATGAAGCTCTCCGCCTCTACCTAGAAGCGTTCCGTTTGCCTGGGGAAGCGCCGGTCATCCACAGGTTACTGGAGGTGTTCACGGAGCACTGGAGGGTGAGTGGCAATGGTGGAGGCTGGGCCCAAGATCCCAGGTCAGTCGATCTGAGGGTCTTTGTGGCCCCCAACTTAAAAAAAAAAAAAAAAAAAAAAGCAGCTGCTGTCTCCTAAGAAGGCTGAGAGCAACATTAGTGAGCTTTACATGGAAATGATCACAGCCTCTGTGAAGGAGTTAGCAAGAGGTTGACCACTTTCTGGGTGGTACCTTTCTCTGTACCACCACTGACCTGACCAGTGGGTTGGTAGAGAGGGTTAATTGGCCAGTGAAGGGCATTGACAATGGTGGGGTCTTTGCTTTTTCAGAATTGTAATGGCTCCCCATTTGCCAATAGCGATGCCTGCTTTGCTCTGGCCTATGCTGTCATCATGCTTAACACCGACCAGCACAACCACAACGTTCGCAAACAGAATGCGCCCATGACCCTGGAGGTAAGTGTGGCTCCCAGGCAAGGTAAAGAAGACCCAGCACAGCTTTGGAGGTGGTAGCAGGATTTCTAGTTGCATGGTAGACAGGGTTCTGTTCAAAAGAACCAGGGAGGGCTGGCCAATACAGAAGAACTGGGGTGGGAAGGTGAGTTCTCTCACCTAGTAGTTCCTAAGTCTCATTTACCACAGAGCAGACCAGAGTTCTTTAGGTGGGACTTCAGCATTGACACAAGAGGGAAAAACTTACTGGCCTATCTCTAGGAGTTTCGTAAAAACCTTAAAGGTGTGAACGGAGGCAAAGACTTTGAGCAAGACATCCTGGAGGACATGTACCATGCCATCAAGTGAGTATACACGGAAGGTAGCGCACCATCTCTGTTATGGAGATACATGTCAGGCTGTGGTGCCTCGTATGCCCTGGGGTTTAGCTGGGTGCCCACTTCCTGCCCACTCATTTCTTCCCTTAGAGAAGCCTAAACAACATGGGTCTCTAGTACTGTAGGCCAGGGTCCAAACCATCTCTCTTGTTTTATTTATTTATTTTTTAAATATGCTGAAGATGGAGCCCAGGGCCTCTGACATGCTACCACTGAGCTGCATCCCCCACCCAAATGGCTTCCCTTGAGCAGGATATCATGGCCCCATTTCCTGAACCTAAAGCAGCTAGATTTTCCTGTCTAGCTTACAAGATGCATTCTCTGGCTGAAAGAGAATCAAGATGACCACTGGGGCTTGAACACTCTTAACTCATTCAAAGGCCGGAGTCAGAGATTAGACACTTTTTCCTGTAAATCAGAAAGAACAGAATCTGTTTATCCCCTGGCACCCAAAAAGAACATGAGCTCTTATGACAGAATTGAGGGCCCCACTTAAAGACAGAATTTTCAATATTATAGGGGTTTTCCTTTCTTTTTTCCCTGACCTACCAACGAGTAGGAAACAGACCCCTGAGTTGCAGTTTCAGTGACCTCATGTTGGTGGAAGATGCCTGCCTAGGCAAAGCCCCTGTCCTGTTTAGAAGCAGTCAGTTTCACAGCAGTACGCCTTCCCTCGCCCCCTGACAGGAATGAGGAAATTGTGATGCCTGAGGAGCAGACAGGCTTGGTTCGGGAAAACTACGTCTGGAATGTGCTGCTTCATCGAGGTGCCACCCCTGAGGGCATATTTCTACTCATGCCTCCTGGCAGCTATGATCTCGACCTCTTCACTATGACCTGGGGCCCCACAATTGCTGCTCTCTCTTATGTCTTTGACAAAAGCCTTGAGGAGCCAATCATCCAGAAAGCCATCTCCGGCTTCAGGTATCCCACACTGGCCTTAGTCTTGACCTTCTCCCACCTCTCTGAGCTAATGCGTTTGCTTCTTGCCTCTTCAACTCCTGCTCTTACTTTCCTTAGAAGGGGGTTCCTACTGAGTTTGTAGAGGGAGGCTAAAGCTTGAGGGGAAGCTCAATCTTAAACAGACCGAAGTGAAACGTCTCTTTCTGGAACTGAGAAGAAACCCGTACAGGCCTCCTCAGGGACTTGGAAGGGCAGCCTGGCCTTCCAGTGACTTTGTTTCTGTGTTGGGGGTGACATTACAGGAAGTGTGCCATGATTTCCGCCCACTATGGCCTCAGCGATGTATTTGACAATCTCATCATCTCTCTGTGCAAATTCACGGCTCTCAGCAGTGAGGTGAGTGGGGGCAGGAACTGTACTTGCGTTTCCAGGAGGACCTCTCTTATAGCCATGGATTTACCTCTGTCTGCGCCCACTCCCTTGACTACAGTTTAGGCCATTTTTGTCTTCCACACTGTGAAGTAAGGATAGTGTTACCTTATTTAATGGGATGGGAAAGGAGATACAATAGTGAAGAAGACTGTAACCAGGTTAGCCCTTCCCAGCAGTATTACAGGGAATTGAAGCAAAGCCAGATGTCCCTTCGGGGAACCAGAGACTGGGGCCTAATGGTCTTCTTTGCACATACTGTAATGGTCAGGCACTCAGCTTCTTCTCACCCTCTTTTCCAGTCTATTGAAAGCCTGCCCACTGTATTTGGAAGCAACCCTAAGGCCCACATTGCAGCTAAAACAGTCTTCCATCTGGCCCATCGTCATGGTGACATCCTGCGGGAGGGCTGGAAGAATATCATGGAGGCCATGCTGCAGCTTTTCCGAGCTCAACTGCTGCCCAAGGCTATGGTGGAGGTAATTCTTGGTATACTAGTCAACAAGAAGGCAAGAACGGCAGCACTTTGTGCTGTCAGTATAGAGACCTGATTAAGAATAGCACTGAGCCCGATGCCTGCCAGAGCTTACTAGAAACCTCAAACATAATGTCACGGATCTTGGGGGTAACTGTAAAGGAAGCTAGTAGAAGCCATGCTGCTTGCTGCTTGGAGGGGTAACTGTAAAGGAAGGCTGCTAGAAGTCATGCTGCTTGCTGCAATAGTGCTAGGACAGAGGGCCACAGGAAAAAATCCAGAGAACTTTACTTGAGGATTGAAAAAGGCAGAGGACATATAGAAAGAAACTATTCTTGACCTACTTTTCCAGGTAGAAGATTTTGTAGATCCCAATGGCAAGATTTCTCTCCAGCGAGAAGAGACACCATCAAACCGGTAAGGGCAGGCAAGAGGCTGAGGACCTTGAGGAAGGAGGGTCAGAACCTGTGGTTCACCAGGACATGGGCCCTTTTCCTACAGAGGAGAATCGACAGTACTGAGCTTTGTGAGCTGGCTGACCCTGAGTGGTCCTGAGCAGTCCAGCATGCGGGGTCCATCCACTGAGAACCAAGAGGCCAAGAGAGCGGCCTTGGACTGTATCAAGGTAACCTCGAAATCCTAGGCACCTCCCTGCTGGACAGATGCTGTCATGTGACCTGAAAGAAAACAATCATGCAGGCCTGTGACCAGAGGGACTCTTGTCTTCCCCAGCTTCTCTGCAGCCCTTGTCACAGGGCCCTTGTCTCTTATACCCCCTCTAGCAATGTGACCCAGAAAAGATGATCACAGAAAGCAAGTTCCTCCAACTGGAATCCCTGCAGGAGCTCATGAAGGTACAGGGCAGAGAGACACAGAAGGATGGCTGGGTCTTACGGGTGGCAGGCAGTGGTATGTACCTCAATTTCTGTTGGAGCAGAGACAGCAGATGGTTTCCTCTTGCCTTCTCTCCTGCTGCTTCTCCGCCCCAGGCTCTGGTTTCAGTGACACCAGATGAAGAGACGTATGACGAGGAAGATGCTGCTTTCTGTCTGGAGATGCTGCTACGGATTGTGTTAGAAAATAGGTAGGAGAAGGCAGAGGTGGGCAGTTTTGAGGCAGACTCTCTGAAAGATGGAAGGCATCTTGCCAAGTGGTCTCCGGAAGAGAAATACATGAAGCGAGGTGGTCAGGGGCAAGCCTGCCCGCTATACCATCTGCTTAGGGTATATCCAGGAGCCATGAAAAGCCTAAGAGACTTCTGCTCAGTGGCCTCGCCACCTGAGATAACCTTCATGCGTCTTGCTCGCAGAGACCGTGTGGGCTGTGTATGGCAGACTGTTCGAGACCATCTCTACCACCTCTGTGTCCAAGCACAAGATTTCTGTTTCCTTGTGGAGCGGGCAGTGGTAGGGTTGCTGCGCCTGGCCATTCGCCTGCTCCGGAGAGAAGAGATCAGTGGCCAGGTAAGCAGAGCACATCTGGGAGAGTGGGCAGGT
The DNA here is from genome assembly GCA_004363535.1 of Dasyprocta punctata. Lineage (NCBI taxonomy): Eukaryota > Metazoa > Chordata > Mammalia > Rodentia > Dasyproctidae > Dasyprocta > Dasyprocta punctata. The sequence goes on along the minus strand of RJWM01006181.1, from coordinate 59,722 downwards.
ATGCAGGGACTATGGCCACAGTGTCAGTCATGGATACAGCCTCAGGCAGAGTGTGCATTTAATATCCCTAATATGAGCCCATAGCAACCACAGAACCAGCGCAGTCTAACAGCTGGCACTAGACATGAACCTAGAATGGCCTGAGGCAGGACCTTGCACCTCTGCAGGGTCCTCTGAGTCTGCTTTGTAGGATTAGATGGCCACTGTCTGCCTTTGTACCCATCTCAGCTCAATACGTGGTTTCTTAGTTCTTATGCTTAGGGCCCTCCTGCAATCCCTTGGCTCAACTACAATAAACAATCAGCATAGAACTAATAGGTGACACAGCCAGGTGTGGTGGTGCATGCCTGTAATCCCAGCACATGTGAGGCTGAGGCAGGAAAATCATGATGTCAAGACCAGGCTGGGCCGTACAGTTTGCGGCCAGGCTAGCCTACATAGCAAGACCCTGTCTCAAATAAATGAATGAGTGAAAAGATATACCATGTTGATGGATAAATGACTCAACATAGTAAAGATGTCAGTTCTTCTCAAAGCAGTCTCTGTATTAGGGCAGCTCCTATTAAACTCCCAACAAGGAGCCAGGTATGGTGGCTAATACCAGTACTCAGGAGGCTAAAGCAGGAGAATTGCTACAAATTTAAGGCCAGCCTGGGCTATATATGGTGAGTTTAAGGGTAGCCTGCACTACAGTGCAAAACCCTGTTTCAAAAAACAAAAAGCAAGGGATTGGGGATTTAGCTCAGTGGTAGAATGTTTATCAAGCAAGTGGAAGAGGCCCTGGGTTCAGTCTTTGGCACCAAAAAGTAAAAAACTTAAAAAAAGAAAACACCAAAATACCCAAAAAAATCCCCCTGCAAGGTTTCTTATAGACATAGAAAAGCTTGTCCTAAAATTTTGTTTTGTTTTTTTGAGACAGGTTCTCACAATGTAGTTCAAACCCACTGGCCTTGAATGCACTGTGTAGCATGAACTACAGCAGTCTTCCTGCCTTAGGCTACCAAGTTGTGGGATTACAGGCATGTGCCACCACACCCTGCTCAAATCCTAAAGTTTAGATGGAAAGGCATCATCCCTAGAATATCCAAACATTTGACAAGAAAACTGAGAGGAATCACTGATATTAAGACTTATTATATGGCTATAGTAGTAAAGATTATGTAGTATTTGTGGAGAAATAGACCCATGGGTCAGTGGGACAGAACAGAGAACCTAGAAATAGACTCACACAAATATGTTTGACTGCCGGGGATTTAGCTCAGTGGCGTAAGTGCTGACAAGCTCGAGGTTGTGAGTTCGATCCCCGGTACGAAAAAAACAACAACAAAAAAATGTTGGACTGATTTTTTTTTTTTAACCAAGATACAAAAATAATTCAGTGGAGGAAAGATAGCCTTTTCAACAAATAGTGCTGCTGGAGTAATTGAAATCTACAGTAGGAAAGAAAAACTGACCAAAGTTGACCTAAACCTCGGGTTGACCAGAAGCAGCTGATGGGGAAGGAGACTAGAAAGGTGCCTCCCCCACCACCCGCTCTGCCACACCCCAGGTGCTGCACTCCCTGCGCATCTTGCTGCTGATGAAACCCAGCGTGCTCTCCAGAGTCAGTCACCAGGTTGCCTACGGGCTCCATGAACTCCTCAAGACCAACGCAGCCAACATCCACTCGGGTGAGGACTGGGCCACCCTCTTCACTCTGCTGGAGTGCATCGGCTGTGGCGTGAAGCCTCCAGCCACCCTGCAGGCCACAGGCATAGCCGACACACCTGATGCTGGTAAGCCATTTCCCGGAGTGATGCCAGCAAATAAACAGGTCTGGTCCCAGTGCTTAGGACTGGAAAGCAACACACAGCGTATTGCATTCAGCAAATGAAGCATGCCCGACTTCTGCTGGCTGCTTCCAGAGTTTCCAGTGCCTGCTGGCTAATACGTACAAGTTAAATAGTATGAAAGCAAGTAAGCAGTGCAGAAGGCTATGAAGCTGAAACTAAGGGCCATTTTCTAAAAAACTGTGACTTCACTACCACCCCTTTCTCTGACAGCTGCTGCTAAATGCCATAAGGAGTCCAAATTAGCCTGCTGCCCTGTTTAGTCAAGAGAAAAGCTGTCCAGGCCTCAGCTCTCTGGTGACATGGCTGAAAGTAAGCCAGGCAGAGAGAGAGGCCAGACCTCAGCACCTTTCTTCTGAGCCTTAATTCTTTTGTCCCAGTATCCCATCTGTACCCTGACTCTGCCCTTCTCCGTCTGACTTAGGGGCCCAGTCAGACAGTGAGCTCCCATCCTACCATCAAACCGATGTGAGCCTGGACCGAGGGTACACTTCGGACTCGGAAGTCTACACTGACCATGGCAGGCCTGGCAAGATGCACCGATCAGCCACGGATGCTGATGTAGTCAACAGTGGTTGGTTGGTGGTGAGTGAGGATACCAGAGGTGCTCTTTGGCTATTCTGGAGGTGGATGAGCCTGAGAAAGACTCCTGGTCCTCTAGAGGGCATGTGAGGAGGAGAGAGGTCATGCCTGAGTCCCTGGCTTATTCCCTCTGTACTTTACAGGTGGGGAAAGATGACATTGATAACTCCAAGCCAGGGCCAGGGCCCAGCTGGCCAGGCTCTTCACCTCTGGTCAATCAGTATAGCCTCACAGTGGGACTGGACCTGGGGCCACATGACACCAAGTCCCTGCTTAAGTGTGTGGAATCATTGTCCTTCATTGTGCGTGACGCTGCCCACATTACCCCTGACAACTTTGAGCTCTGTGTCAAGACGCTGCGCATCTTCGTGGAGGCCAGTCTCAATGGTGGTGGGTCGTCGCATGAAGGGGCAGTGGGGAGGGCCTTGTGAACCTTCAGGAGGGAGGTGGGGAAGGGAGAAAAGCAGGGCTTCTTTGTCTTGCACGTGACTGTGCAAATGTGACCTAGTCCGGCTCTACTCAGGGTGCAAGTCCCAGGAGAAACGTGGCAAGAGTCACAAATACGACAACAAAGGGAACCGCTTCAAGAAGAAGCCCAAGGAGGGCTCCATGCTTCGGCGGCCTCGTATTTCCAGCCAGCATGCCACTCGGGGTGGGCATAGTGATGACGATGAGGACGAAGGCGTGCCTGCCAGCTACCACACAGTGTCTTTACAGGTCAGTCAGGACGTAAGTATGGCAGCCTTTACTTCCTTCCTCCCTGCACTGACGCTGGGCCCTGGGTGGGGCCAGGGAAGCTCGGGGCTGAGAGGAGGCCTGTATGTTCTGCCCAAGCCTCGAGCACCCCCTCCCAGTATTTCCCTTATCCACAACCACCTGGAAGCCTTTGCTTGGTAAAATGTATGTTTAAACTAAAGTTTATTTCTTGAGTAGATAATCTGTGTACATAGTACAAAGTTCAAAAGGTACAAAAGGGTAAATTGATAAAAGTAAATTTCCATTCCATTCCATTCCTATCTCCAACCACTAACTTCCTTTCACTAGAGGCACACACACATCACCAGTTTCTCGTCTATTCTTCTGTATTTACTCTATTGAACTTGTATAATATTGATTTTTAAAGCCAAACATAGTGGTGCACACCTGTTATTCCAGCACTAGGGAGACTGAGGCAAGAAGATTGTAAATTCAAGGCCAGCCTGGACTACATAGTGAGTTGGACCCTATCTCAAAAGAAGGAGAGCGAGAGGGAGTGAGCACCTTTTGACTGTCTGAGCAGCTCTAAGAAAGATTAGTATATAATGAAAGCACCAGCTATGTTCAATATGAGAAATATTGGATGCTAGTCGCCAGAACTTGAGGAATCAAAATTGCATCTGATGGCCTCAAAGAGTGTGTGTTTGAACTGAGCCTTGCAGATGATGTTGCATCTGGAAAGTTCAGTTTAATTATTGAGGATGTTCAGGACAGAAACTGCCCTAACTTCCATGGTCAGAAACTGGCAGACAACCAGGAGGTTTTATATTACTGATGGTTATGTGCTTCATTTGTTCTGTGTTGGTTTTATTAAAAAACACAACAGCTACAATCTATGGAAGACCTTGCCCAGGCATGCTGGTACACAACTGTAATTCCAGCACTCAGAAGGCCGAGGCAGGAGGAATCCTGAGAGTTCGAGGCCAGACTGGGCTATGTAATGAATTTAAGGCAAGTGTGGACTACATAGCAAGACCCTGTCTCAAAAGAAAAAAAGAAAAGAAGAAAATAAAGAACCCATGGAAGACCTCTTCCGCTCAGCACCAGCAGGCAGGTCTGCCAAATCTAGGAAAAGAGGATAGAAAGCATGACCCTAGAGGTCCAGACAAATGACTTGAAGGAAGTAGTCAATCAATTGATTGCAGACAGCACTGGCCACGACAGAGAAAACCTTGCCAGTCTGCTGTCCTGTTTATGATATCCTTGTTAGAAAAGTAAAAAGGCTGCAGAAGCCCACATTTGCATTAGGAAAATTCAGGGAACTTTCTAGTGAAGGTAGTCTTGGGAAAGCTACTGGCGATGAGGCTAAAGTTGTTCAAGCTGATGGATAGGAACCACCAGTCCAGGAGCCTGTTTAAAATCCAGATTTTAATATTGACAGAATTCTGTTCGTGAAAAATTGATTTTATGCTGATTTTTTTTTTCAGTACTGAGGAGTCCCAGGCCTCACACATGCTACACAAATGCTTCATGACTGTAGGCATAGTGACAACAATGAAGGTCATCCCCAGCCCTCTTTTTTTAAAAGATAGGGTCTCTCTAATTTGCTTAGGCAGGCATTGAACTTGCATGTCTCAGCCTCTCAATTAGTAGAATTAGTGTATAGCCATGCACCACTACACCCAGCTGAGCTGAATTTATTTCACTAACTAAATGGCGAAACAAGAGCCTTACATAGAATGATCTTCAAAAAACAATGAAAACTTAAAAATATTAATCTGGCCGGACACTATTGCTCATGCAAGTCTCTGAGCTTGCTTTGTTTTTAAAATGAGATTAACAAAATGAGACTCTCTATGTCATCAGAAAGTATGAAATAGAATTGAAATGAAAGCTCCTTTCTCACAGTAATTGCATGCTGTTAAATCTTAGTACACACGTCTCCTACATTCTCCCTTACTGTGGTTCCTGACTTTCAGAAACACAGCCAGGTCTGGAGCAACCAGTTCATCCACTTGAGGCAAAAGAACTATCAATACAGTTTAACATTAAGGGATTATTTATTATTTTCTGTAAAATATTGATGTGTGTAATAAAAAAATAAAAGATTAATTGGCAAAAAAGGGGTGGAGTACAGTGAGATTTGTGCCAAAGGCCTTGAGGACTTAGTTGCAGACAGCGAGGGGGAGGGCGGGAAGGGGCCCAGCAGATCTTGCCCCTCACGTCCTGCCCTCTCCTGTGATCCCAGTTACTAGACCTGATGCACACCTTGCACACACGGGCAGCCTCTATCTACAGCTCGTGGGCAGAAGAGCAGCGCCACCTGGAGACCAGCGACCAGAAGATTGAAGCGGATTCGCGCACTCTCTGGGCCCATTGCTGGTGCCCTTTATTGCAGGGTAAACGTTGAGGAGCAAGGGGTGGGGGGTGTTAGAGGCAGTGCTAAGCCTGGGAAGCCCCGCACCGAATGCCTGCGGGAGCCTGACCCTGCTCTTGCTCTCAGGCATTGCCTGCCTATGCTGTGATGCCCGGCGCCAGGTCCGAATGCAGGCATTAACCTATCTACAGCGAGCACTTCTGGTGCATGACCTGCAAAAGCTCGATGCCCTGGAGTGGGAGTCCTGTTTTAACAAGGTAGGACTTCACACTGAGCCAGGCGTGGTGGTGCACGTGCATGCCTTTAATCCCAGCACTCGGGAGGCTGAGGTAGGAGGAGAGTTGTGAGTTCGAGGTTGGCTTGGGCTACAACACGAGTGCAAGGTCGGTCTGAGCTACATAGCGCGACCCTGCCTCAGAAAAAAGTAGGGCTGGCAGTTTGGCTCAGTGGCTTAAGCATCTGTCTGGCAGGCGCGAGGTTGTGAGTTCAATCCCTGGTGCCACCAAAAAAAAAAAAAAAAAGACTTCATACTTGTTTTAAGAGAAAGTTTAAATCCTAGGAAAAGGCAGCCAAAGAGCCCCTAATATCTGTGTTCCACGTACTTTCCCTGCTGTTCTGTACCCACCGCACCCAGCCCCAGCTTTCTTAGGGCAAAGCTGCCCAACTGACTCTGCTTGGGTGGCATTGGGTTGTTTTGTTTTGGCTTTTTGAGACAGGGTCTCACTGTATAGTCCAGGCTGGCCTTAGACTCATTATGTAGCCCAGACTGGCCTTGAACTCACAGCCTCCCAAATGCTGGGATTATAGGCGTGCTGATACTGAGTATTTACCTACCAGGTGCTGTTCCCTCTACTGACCAAGCTCTTAGAAAACATCAGTCCGGCAGATGTGGGTGGGATGGAGGAGACTCGAATGAGGGCCTCCACACTGCTCTCAAAGGTATTACTCACCACCTTATCCCCACCTCCTCTCCCCACACCGGGCTTTTCCCAAGTTGGGAAGCCAGGGCTTCCGGTAGAGCTAGAGATGCCATGGATGTGCTCAGGCCACCCTGCTGTGGAGGCTCAGCAGGCCTTGGCAATCTCTGATCCAAAGTTCCCACGCAAGGTGGTATAGGCCTGTCCTCCAGCCCTAGGAGGGTTGCAGAGGGGTGCAGGGGGTTCTCATACTGCCCTTGACTGAAAGGGGCTGGTGGGCTGCAGGTCTTCCTACAGCACCTGTCTCCGCTGCTGTCGCTGCCCACCTTTGCAGCCCTCTGGCTCACCATCTTGGACTTCATGGACAAGTACATGCATGCAGGCTCCAGCGATTTACTGGTAAGAGGGCCCACCCACTGGGGAAACTTGCTGTCTCCTCGGCACCTGCTCCCCTGGTGACTTTTTCCTTGTCATGCCCTGTGGCCTCCTGTAGTCAGAGGCCATCCCCGAATCACTGAAGAACATGCTCCTGGTAATGGACACAGCAGAGATTTTCCACAGTGCAGATGCACGAGGTGGCGGCCCCTCTGCCCTCTGGGAGATCACCTGGGAGCGCATTGACTGCTTTCTGCCACACCTACGCGATGAGCTCTTCAAGCAAACTGTCATCCAAGGTAGGAAGCTGGCCCAGCTTTACCATAAGGTCCCCAAAGCTGAATTCATTCTCCATGCCCCAAGTGGGTACAAAGACTGGTAGGCAGCCAGGGCCCTGCCGAAAACAAAGCACTGAGAGTCACCCGCTGGATTCTCTGCCCACCCCAGACCCCCTGCCCACGGAGCCACATGGCCCAAAACCTCTGGCCTCAGCTCACTTGACTCCTGCTGCTGGCGACCCCTGGACACCAGGCCATCCACCTCCCCCAGAGATACCCTCTGAGCTGGGGGCCTGCGGTAAGTCCCTCCAGACTAGCCTGCTCGGGAGTGGGCAGGAAGCAGGTGGGTCAAGGGACCGGAGCAAGCTTGGGATCCCTGAAGAGCAGGGGTTGGCAGCCCAAGGAGGGTCGGAGGAGGGCCCTGGAACAGATGTGCCCTTCAGGGGTTCTGGTGAAGACCAGACCAAAGTTACCCTGACTCCCAGCCAGGGAGGTACAAGGTAGACAGAAGGCAGCTGAACCCTTGACATGAGTTTTGAAGGGAGACTTCCAACATTTTAGCCTAGGAGGAGATGGGGAAGAAGGGAGGTTCAGGACTCCAGCTCGAGGGTATGAGAGTTGTCCCTTGCCAACAGGAGAGCCTGACTGCAGCCACCTTCCTCTCCTTACAGACCTGGAGAACCCCAAGGGCCCCAGAGCCACCTGCAGCAGCCCCCCTGGATCACCAGTGGCCTCCAGCCCAGCCCCAGATGTGCCTCCGCCACTGCCTCAGCCCCCGCTGATCCTGCAGCCCTTGGCCTCCCCACTGCAGGTGGGCGTGCCACCCATGACTCTGCCCATCATCCTCAACCCTGCGCTCATCGAGGCCACCTCTCCTGTGCCCCTCTTAGCCACGCCCCGCCCCACAGATCCCATACCCACCTCCGAGGTCAACTAAGACAGGTCCCTCCGCGATCAGGACCAGTACTTCCCACCAAGCTGTCCCTGGTCCTCTTCAGCCTTCTGGGGGCCCCAGACTCTTCAGGCCCAGTCCGAGCTACTGTCGCTGTCACTTGGAGATGGCAGAAGGGGGACTTTCACAGCCCTTGTTGGAACCCACTTCGGACGGCAGGACCTCCCTCCTCCTCTGCGCTCCATTCCCGAGGGTCCAACCTGAGAGTGTACCAGGCGTTCCCTGTGGCCTCTGCCTCCAGCCTGGCAGCACAGGGAGCATCACTGTGCCAGCCCTGCGGTACCCAGCCCAGCCACTCTGCACTTCGCTCCTGCTCCCCTCCTGCCCAGTCAGCCCCAAGCCATCTCCTCCAAAGCTTCCTTTAGCAATCAGTTGGTCAGTCTGGAGAGGTGATCGGCACTGTGGAGGTGGACAGGTGGGGCCTGATGGGGGGCTGCCCAAAGGATCGCGCACATATGGAAAACCATGACAACGGCAGACTTTCTACCATGTAATAAAGGTCTCAGTACCGACGCCACTCCCTTTCCTCCCTGCTTTCCTTCTCGAGCTTGTGGGTCAGGGCACCACACTGGTGGGCTCTCTGGGGCTTGGCTCATGGCTAAACAGGTAAAGTATGGCTGGGCCCACCTGGACCCCAGACTGCCACTGCTACGGCAGTGTACCCTGAGCAGAGGTGTGCCAGGCCACAGCCGTTCCATGGTGCTCAGACAGACACCCACGAAGCCTCCCTCTGAGTCCTGAGAGCATATGTGCCCAGGGCTTGAGGAGTGGAGTGGCCTCTGGCCCTCAGCCGGATCCTACGTTTCAGGCATCTGTTCTCATGCCAAATTACAGAAGGACAGTTCTCCTGCCCCGCCCCCGCCCCTGCCCCGTCAGTGGGCGTGAGCAGGACCCTCCCATCTTGCCCTGAGTGCAGCAGGGGTCCAGGCAGTGCAGGCCCGCACGAACACGTGCCTCAGTAGGATTCGGATTGCTTTTTTTTTTGTTTTTTCTTGGGACTAGGGCATGTACCCAGGGTCTCCCACAAGTTATGCAAGGGATCTACCACTGAGCTACATCCCAATGCCTTTTTATTTGTTATTGTGAGACATGGTCTCACTAAGTTGCCCAGGCTGCCCTTGAACTTGCTGGGGTCTCTGGAGGCTTATCCTGCATCATTCTCTTCGGTAGCTATGTACCACCATGCCTGGCCTGCAGAACACTGTCTGTTATGCTTCCCCAAGGGAAGCTGCTGACCTTAGCTTCCTGCACAGTGCTGCCCACCCCTTCTGCAGGACAGAGGAGAGCAGGGCCTGTAGTGTGACCAGCTGGTCTCCCTTTCAAGAGGCAGGGCTCTTACCGTGTTGTCCTTTTGCTTCACGCTGCCACCCACTGGGAATCTGGATTTGTAGTTGCCTCACTTGTGGAAAGGGCACCTCAGAATGAGAACCGCCTTCCCTGGGAAGCACTAAGACAAGACCTGCCATAGTCTCTCTTCCTTTCTGGGGCCAAGACCATGCCTTATTCCTACACTAACTGAAGCTTGACCCAGCCCAGCCCTGGGGAAATGAAGAGCACCGGGGCTTTGTGGGTGAGAACAGAGAAGCCCGACTCCACAACTGGCCAGTCTCTGTTCTCCACCCAGGCCCCACACGCTGTGCCTTTAAAACTTCTTCCCTCTGGGAGAAAGAGTGCCAATTGCTACAAAGCTGAAGGCCAGCTATGAACAAAGGACATTGATGACTCCTTGTCCCTCAGTTCATCTCACAGATTAGGAAAGAAGCAGAGAATAAGCTGGCACCACGCTGGGACGCAGATGCTCACCAGGAGGCTGGTTCTGTTAGAGCAACTGATACACAGCGCCAGGTTGCTGAGGGTGCTGTCTCCTTGAAGGTAAAGACAGCTGTGAGAAAAGTAACACTCAGGCCTTAGTTCTTCTGTTTTTCTTCTTTTTTCTCCCAGTTCTGGATGGGGGGGGATGGTCAAACCCAGGCCCTTGCCAGGCATGGTAGTGCACACCTGTAATCCCAGCACTTGGGAAGCTGAGGCAGGAGGACCAATGCAAGTCCGAGGCCAACCTGGGCTACATAGTGAATTCAAGGTCAGCCTGAACTGCATAGAGACCCTGTCTCAAAATATAGGGCCAGATATTTAGCTCAGTGGCATAAGCGCCTGCCTGGCAGGCACAAGGTTGTGAGTTTGATCCCTGGTACCAGAAAAAAGACCATCCTGAACTATAATGATGAGACCCTGTCTCAAAACATACATACATGCATACATACATACATACATACATACATACATAAATAGCTGTGGCCATGGAAACCTTCTGGAACCAAACAGACTTTCTATAACTTCTCATGAGAAATGTAAGGCTGAGCTGTTAAAGAAACAGGTTGTCACCCCAAGAGCTGAGTTTAACAGGAACTCATGAACCCTGGAGATGCCCAGGCCAAGGACATGTGACTTCACTGAGCACAGATGAGATGAGACAGGGCAAGTTACAGAGTGAGCCGCTGAGGCACACCCCCATCCCCACACCAATGCTAAGAACAGCTCGGCTTTCAGCTTGGCCCAGGACGTGAGAACAAGCTTGTGGGCAGCTGACCCACTAGTCATTCCCTCCTCACCTTCACTGTTTTTCTGAGATGCTAGTGTTTCTTGGGTCTCCTCCATCTCACTAACCATGCCTTTTCCTTTTTTCCTGCCTTTTTTTTTTTTTTTCTTGCGACAGGGTCTCACCATGCAGTTCAGGCTGGCCTTGAGCTCACTTTGTAGCCCAGGCTGGTCTCAAACTCGCAACGATCCTCCTGCCTCAGCCTCCCGAGTGCTGGGATTACAGGAGTGTGCCACCACGCCCAGTGATCATGCCTAGTTTTTTATTTTGTTTGGTTTTGTTTGGTTTTGTTTTGTTCTAGTACTGAGGATTGAACCCTGGACCTTCACACTAAGCTACACTCCAGCCTTTATTTTTATTTATATTTAATTTTGAAACATGTTCTTGCTGAGTCACTAAATTACCCAGTTTGGGCTCAATCCTGTGATCCTTTTGCCTCAGCCTCCTGGAGTGCTGGGGTTATAGGTGTGCACCACCATGCTCAGCTGCCTATTTTGATGCCCTTTGTGGTTCCCTCATCTCCTAGGATACCCTGGGCTCAGTCCCTCCATCCTCAGGTCATTGCTCGGCACCCACTGGGTGACACCATCCCCTGGCAAAGATCCAAGTGCCAGTCATTGTGTCCACTGGCACACTCAACTCCCAGCTTTATGCGCCAGCCTGACCCCTCCTCCAGATTTATCGACTGCCCTTCATGACTTAGAGGTGCCTCAAATATAACACATTTAAGGCAAAACTGCTGGATGCCCTGCTACAAAACTGCTCCTCCCCCTCCTACCCTGTAGCACTGTAGGACAATTCTCTTTTCCAAGTTTTTATTCCAAAAGCTGCCTATCTTTTGTCACAGTCTGCATCCAAGCCTCAGCAAGTCCTAATGCTTCTATTATAAATCTATCCAGATTGTGACTGCTTATCATTCTCATCCCCTGCCATCCAGTCCAAGCCACCATCTACGGGACTGTCGGCACCCCTCACTGCCCCCACATGTGGTACCGTGCTGTCCACGCAGCAGCCCATTGCGTCCTTGTAAATCACACAGCACTTGCGCTCCACTGTGCGCCCCTCCAGTGGTTACCATCTCGCTCAGAACACATCCAAAACCCCAGCTTTGTTCCACCTGCCCCTCATTCTTGCTGTGTGCACAACACGTTCACACGGGCCCACCGGCCTGCTCTTTCTCCAGACAGGACAGGGCTGCCTCCCTCCCGCACTTCTCTCGGGTCACTGTTCAAATGTAACCTCCGCAGAGACGACCTTTCCTGAACTAGCTAGAAAGCCCTTGTCACCCTATGTTCTGGCCTACTTCATGTTTCTCAGTAGCACTTAGGACCACCAACTTCCGTCTCTTTGACTTCCGTCAGCAAGAAGGGACATTCACTCGTAGCATGGGCCTTCTCCATTTACTGGCAAATAAACAGAGAAATTTTCAGGCCCAGACAGAGTCAAAGTTGATTCTTTGTTGTTTTTGTGGCACCAGGGATTGAACTCATAACCTCACGTCTGCCAGGCAGGTGCTTAAGCCACTGAGCCAAACTCCCAGCCCTAGTTTTTTGAGGCAGGGTCGCACTATGTAGCTCAGGCCGGCCTTGCACTCACGTTGTAGCCCAAGCCGGCTTTGAACTCACAACGCTCCTACCTCAGCCTCCCGGGTGCTGGGATTAAAGGGCTGCACATGCGCCACCACGCCCAGCTAAAGTTGATGCTTTGAGAATTAGTAGAACAAAAAACAGTGAAGTTTCTGAACCCCAGGTAAATGAGGTGCTAGAAACTGCCACTCTGCCACTCTGCTGTTTAGAATGAAGTGAAATATCCAGGCTACCTTGAATTGGGAAGGGTCTGTGCTAACAGAGTCATAGAGCTCATTTTGCTATCCTCCTCACATTTCATCTCTCTGAAATTTCCTACAAGAACTTTTCTCAATCCTCAGATGAATTATAGCTCAGGCAGTGTGATAGTATGTGTGTCTTAGTTACTTTTTCTCTTTGCTGGGACAAAATACCTGACCCCCCAAAATTAAAGGAGAAAAGGTCTATTTAGCTCACAGTTTGTGGAGGTTTCGGTTCATACTTTGCCGGTTGCGAGGCAGGGTGGCATGGAACAGCACAGAGAAACAGTCCAAGGCAAAACAGAGCAGGCAAAAGGCAGCAAGCAAGTGAACTACAAGTGACCAGTAACAAACACACAAGCCCTCTTTCTGGCTCTTGTATTTTACCCAGACTCTTTGCCTTAGGGATAGCACTCACACCTTTAATCCTAGCATCACACTGTGAATCAATCCCAGCATCACATGCTTGCTCCCCCTAGCCTCAGCCACCTCTACCTATGAAAAGCTCTACCTATGACTGCATGAGCCTTTGGGGAAACATCTAGATACAAACCATAACAGCGTGTGTTGCAGGGGGTCGAATTCAGGGCCTTGTGCATGCTAGGTAAGCACTCTACCAATGAGCTATATCCCTAGCCCCAACAGTTCAAATTCAGCCAGGCATAGTGGCACACACCTGTAATCCCAGCACTCTGGCAGGCTGAGGCAGAAGTATTGCAAGTTTAACCCCATCCTGGGCAATTCAGTGAGACCCTGTCTCAAAAAAGTAATAAGACTGGACATGTAGCCGGGCGTGGTGGCGCACGCCTTTAATCCCAGCACTCGGGAGGCTGAGGTAGGAGGAGCATTGTGAGTTGGAGGTCGGCTTGGGCTACAACGCAAGCGCAAGGCTGGCCTGTGCTACATAGTGCGACCCTGCCTCAAAAAACTAGGGCTGGGAGTTTGGCTCAGTGGCTTAAGTGCCTGTCCTGGCAGGTGCGAGGTTGTGAGTTCAATCCCCAGGGCCGAGAGAAAAAAAAAAAGGCTGGACATGTAGATCAGTGCAAATACCCTGGGTTCAATCCTCAGTACCAGAGGGGGTAAAAAAAAATAACTCACATCTTACGGTTGCTCTCAACATTTTGTGGAGCCCGGAAAAGACTGGGCCAACATCAGGCTGTAGTTGTGGTTTATGGGCACTGGGAAAGGACAGTCAACAGTGACTAGCACAGGGTCACCAAGTTGGAACAAACTAAGCTTATTCCATTTAACATAAGAACCAAAAACCTGTTTTTTCAAGGAAATGTAATAGACAAAAGACCTGAATTTCAAAAAATTGTTTCACAGCATGTCATGATATCTTCTTGAAGTTGTCAGGTGTGGTGGCACATCCCTGTAATCCTAGCACATGGGAGACTGAGACAGGAGGATTGCTGTGAGTTTGAGGCTAGCCTGGGTTACACACCGAGTTAAAGGCCAGCCTGAACTATGTAGGGAGACCCTTTCTTTTTTTTTGCAGCACCGGGGATTGAACTCACAACCTCGCGCCTGTCAGGCAGGTGCATAAGCCGCTGAGCCAAACTCCCAGCCCTGGTTTTCTTTTTTTTTCTTTTTTTTTTTTTTTTGCAGCACCGGGGATTGAACTCACAACCTCGCGCCTGCCAGGGCAGGCGCTTAAGGCACTGAGCCAAACTCCCGGCCTTGGTTTTTTTTTTTGAGGCAGGGTCGCACTATGTAGCTCAGGCCGGCCTTGTGCTCGCGTTGTAGCGCAAGCCGGCCTCGAACTCACAACGCTCCGCCTACCTCAGCCTCCCGAGTGCTGGGATTAAAGGCGTGCGCCACCATGCCCGCCCTGGGAGACCCTTTCTCAAAAACAAAAACATTGATGCAGTTTCAGATTTTGGAGCATTTCAGATTTTCATATTAGAAACTCTCAAACTATATAGTCTATACAAATACTCCAAAATCCAAGCAACTCCAAAGTCTGAAGCACTTCTACTCTTTTGCTGTTTATTTTGAAACAGGGTCTCACTATGGAGTTCAGGTTGGCCTTGCACTTGCCTTGATCTTCATGTCTAAGCCTCCCAAGTGCTGGGATTACAGGTGTGCTTAGACTCAAGCATTTTGGGTAAAGAGGACTCAATCTGTGCTTATATCTCAGAGTTACTGGGCAGGAAGACAAGAATTTATACTAAGGTACCCTAACAAGCTGGATGTGGTGGCACATGCCTGTAATCCCAGCACTTGGGAGGCTGTGGCAAGAGGATCACTGCGAGTTGGAGGCCAGTCTGGGCTACAAAGTGATTTGAACCCTAACCGTATATTTGCTGTCAAGATTCAGAGGAAAGGAAGGACAGAGGCCAAATAAGACCCCTAATAGTCCCCTTTAGTGCCAGTGCAGGACCCTAACTGCATTCATAAGAAAGGGGCACCTGGTGTCATGGCGCATGCTTGTAGTCCCAGCACTCTGGAGGCCCGAGTTCCAGGCCAGCCTGGGTTACATAGTGAGTTCAAGGCCAGCCTGAACTACGCAGTGAGCCCCTGTCTTAAAAAAAAAAAGAAAGAAAGGAAAAGAAAAAGAAAAAATATCGAATGTAAGCTGGGAAGATGAGGGGCCATCCCTTGCTTGGAGGAAGCTTACATTTAGACTTCAGATGCCTTTTCAAGTCTAACATCCTTGACCTCTGTGGCAGATGAACGAGGCCTGAGACGGAGCAGGAACAGAGAGGGCCCCTGGGTCCCGTAAGGCCGCCAGATGGCGTCTAGGGACTGACCGAAAGAGCTACTTCCTTCCTCTTCCCGCAACCCTTCCGAGCAGCGGGGCCCGACTGGGGCGGGGAGCAGCGGGCTGGGACTGGCCAGCTTCCCCGGGGGGTTCTCCGGCCTTCAGAGGCCGCCAGGCGTCAGGCGCAGCGGAGGGCGAGAAGCTGCGGGGACGCCCCGTCGCCGGCCCTCGCCAGCCTGGGCAATCGAAGGGACCCGAGCGTTGGGAGGGCAGTGGCCCTCGTCGACCCCCTAGCCGGGGACTGGCCCCAGGCGTCAGCAAGCTCGGAGTACGAGGCCCTGCGGTCCCGCTGTCCCTGCACAGCGGACCACGCCCTCGAAGGGGCGCTCCTGGGCCGCTCCTGGGTGGCTTCGCGAGTCCAGAGTTAGACTTTCAGCCAATGAGAAACGGCATGGGGCGTGACGCGCGGAAACGTCACGGGAATTCCCCCCTCTCGGGGGCAGGAAGGGGGCTTTCCCCCCCAGAGCCCGGGCGGCTGGCTAGGTGTAACTTCGGTCCGCGGCGGATCGGGCGGAAAGAAGCAGGAACCGAGCCGCCGCCACGGCGAGAGGCCGGCCAGACCCCTGGGTGGCCGCCACGAGGGGTGGACAGAGGCCTGTGCGGGTCCAAGCGCCGGGCTGGAGAGCAGCGGACGCGCACATCCGAAAAGCGGCGCACGGCCACGTAACACGGGCCACGTAACACACCCTCGTTAAAACCACGCGAACCGTAAGTACACCTGCACTTGCGCCGGCGTGTGTGCGGGCGGACTCGCACACGCGCACAGGCAGATGTGTGCACCTGTGCACTAGCGCTGGACACAGCCTCCATGCACAGACTCGGAGGGCTCACTTGTGCCCGTACAGAGCAGACACACACAGCGCCAAGGAGCTCTGGAATTCACCCCTCTAGACACGTTCATTTGCACACGCAGGTTGACACCACGCACACACAACATGCATGGGAGCATTGAGGCCGAAACACACCTCCCCTGAGCCACAGGAAAGGGACCTTGTAGACCAGTGAGGGAGACTCGAGTGTTGCACAGAGCTGGGGGCAGGCTGGGCGTGCAGGGCTCGACCTCCTCTCCTCGAAAGGTTCGGCTTGCGAGTCCAGGCAGCAGAGAGCCTGGTCTAAACAGCAGGCGCCATCCCCCTTCCCCCGCGCCTCCCCCACCGGCCTAAGGAGCAGAACCCCCGGGCCCCGCACTGGGAGCGCCTCCCGCCTACGGACCGTTCGAAAAGGCGGCTTTCCGACAGCAGGAATGTCCCCACAAAAGCCCCGGAGGTGAATCAGCCTTGGCCTCCCTCTTGGCAGAAAATCCCAAGATTGCTCCAGGCCAGCGGAGAGGGCAAGAGGCGGCCCGGTCCCGGACTCTGAGGTTCCCGGGCCGCGCAGGACACGTCCGGGCCGCCTGCCTCGTCCCTCCCGCCGGGTGCTTCCCTGGCTCCCGGCCCCTCCGCCCCTCCGCCCCTCCGCCCCTCCGCCCCTCCGCCCCTCCGCCCCCCCCCTGCGGGCCTGGCCCGCGGAGCCCCTGCCCCTCCCGCCGCGGGGGCGGGGCCGATCGCGTCACTTCCAGGCCCGCCCCTCCGGCCCCGCCTCCCCCTGGTATTTTCGGGACTTTCCTAAACTGCTCTAACTTTCTGCCCCTTCCCCGGGCCGGCCCAGCTCCGCCGGATCTCACCCGCCACACCCGGACCGGCGGCTGGAGGAGATAGGACCCTCCCCTAAATCGGGGCACCCCCTTCTGCCCACCCCTGTCCTGATCTATCCCGCATCCCGTTGCGCTCCTCCTCACTATAGGCCGGTGCCCTAAAACTCTAGGAAGCAGAACCAGGGCCGAAGACACCACAGCCGGGCCTAACTCAGAGACATGGACAGTTGCTACGACCCAGTGAGTCACGCTGCCTGGCCCTGACGGTGGCCGGTGCCCTGTCTGTCTGTCTGTCTCTGTCTGCCAAAGCCCCCTCCCTCCCTCATGCCTCTGTGTCCCCAGACGGTCTGAAGCCTGCTTCTTTGTCCATCTGTCTGCAAACTCCTTCCCGAAGGAGCTTTCTCAGGGGCCTAGGGAGGAGTGGGAGCGATCACTAAGGGGTCAGAGCTGGGTGACAGAGGACATGGGTGGCTCAGGGTCAGACACCACCTCCACCATGCCTCCCAACCAGGCCCTGGATGGCCTCCCTGAATATGACGATTTCAAATTCAGCCCCTCCATTGTGGAGCCCAAGGAGCCTGCCCTAGAGACAGGTCAGTAGTTCCTGCAGCCTCCCCCGGTCCCGGAGGGCGGAGGGAGAGCGCGTGCCCTCTGCTGGGAGGCTGGGCTCTGAGATCCTGGCGCAGCGAGGCTCCTCTGTCCCCAGCTGATGGCCCCTACCTGGTGATTGTGGAACAGCCTAAGCAGGTGAGTGAGCCAAAGGGGTGGTGTGGCACAGCTTCAACTTTGGGGGTGAGCGGCACAGCTGCAGCTGGTGGCCACAGGGGCGGGGTTAGTACCAAGGGGACCACTATCGTTGGATGGCTGGTTGCTGCTGGTCCCAGTGGGGCAGCTGTGGTTCAGGGAAGATGCTCTCAGTCACTGTGGTCCCTGCCAGCCAGCAGTGTGGCTGCCTTGGGTAGTCTCTCCTGATCACAATGTCACTCTGCCCGGACCTTCAGCGAGGCTTCAGATTTCGGTATGGCTGTGAAGGCCCCTCCCACGGAGGCCTGCCGGGCGCCTCCAGTGAGAAGGGCCGGAAGACCTATCCCACTGTCAAGGTGAGCCAGGGTGGGCCTGGAGGGCGGACTAGGGGACAGCATGGCCAGAGCCACCCCTGACAGCCCCTGCCCCTCTCAGATCTGTAACTATGAGGGACCTGCCAAGATTGAGGTGGACCTGGTAACGCACAGTGACCCACCGCGTGCTCACGCCCACAGCCTTGTGGGGAAGCAGTGCTCGGAGCTGGGGGTCTGCGCCGTGTCGGTGGGACCCAAGGACATGACTGCCCAGTAAGTGTCCCCAGCCCTGGCCCCACCGGGATGGCCCCTCACTGCTTGCTGGGGGTCTGCGCTGTGTCTGTGGGGTCCAAGGACATGACTGCCCAGCAGGTGTCCCCAGCCATGGCCCCACCGGGACAGCTCCTCATTGCTTGCTGGTTCTAGGCCCAGCCTACCACTGCGCTGCACTTCTGGCAGAGGCTCAGGTGGGCCCCAGAAGCTAAGGGCCACATATAATAAACTAGAGCAGCTTCCTTGAGGAAGTAGGGCCAGGCAGGTGCTGGCAGCAGAGGCAGCCTCAGGAGGGAAGGACTGCATGGGGACAGGCCTCTGACTCCTCCCCTTCCAGGTTTAACAACCTGGGCGTCCTGCATGTAACCAAGAAGAACATGATGGAGATTATGATACAGAAACTTCAGAGGCAGCGGCTCCGCTCCAGGCCCCAGGGCCTTACAGGTACAGAGGAGAGCTGTCACGGGAGGTGCTTGGGGAGGGACAGGCAGAGGTGGAGCCCAGGGCTCACTGTCCACCCCATTCCCAGAGGCTGAGCGGCGGGAGCTGGAACAGGAGGCCAAGGAGCTAAAAAAGGTGATGGACCTGAGCATCGTGCGGCTGCGCTTCTCTGCCTTCCTGAGGGCCAGCGACGGCTCCTTCTCCCTGCCCCTGAAGCCGGTTATCTCCCAGCCCATCCATGACAGCAGTGAGTATCCAGACCACCCAGGTGCCAGCCCTGGGGGCCAGAGGAAACTCGAGGGGAGCCTCTGAAGCTGTGGGGTCAGATGGGCCTGGGTTTGAACCTGGTCCTGCCCCATGACATGCTGTGGCCTCCAGCAAGTTGTTTCTCCCCTGGAGTGTTGCTTCTGTCCTTGGCAAAGGAGGACACTAGTGTTCCAGTACTGCCTGGGGCTGAGGTAGTAACAGGGAAGCCCCTGGCTCTCTCCGGGCAGCGGTGGCAGTGATAAACTGCCACTGCTAACCCATCTCGCACCCCACAGAGTCTCCGGGCGCTTCCAACCTGAAGATTTCTCGAATGGACAAGACAGCAGGTTCCGTGCGGGGCGGAGATGAAGTTTACCTGCTTTGTGACAAGGTGCAGAAAGGTGAGGCTGGAGCCCAGGCTGGGAGCTAGGGGTGCTGGGCAGCCCCGGGTGAGGTGTGGCCAAGCTCCACTTCCACCTGCAGATGACATCGAGGTCCGGTTCTACGAGGATGATGAGAATGGATGGCAGGCCTTCGGGGACTTCTCTCCCACAGATGTTCATAAGCAGGTACTCAGGGGCCCAGCCGGGCTGGGACTGGACTCGACAGAGGCCTCCCTGACACCCCGTGTGCGTCCGTCCCCCCAGTATGCCATCGTGTTCCGGACACCCCCCTATCACAAGATGAAGATCGAGCGGCCGGTCACGGTGTTCCTGCAGCTGAAACGCAAGCGCGGTGGCGACGTCTCCGACTCCAAACAGTTCACCTATTACCCTCTGGTGGAAGGTGACGCCGGGCCTGCGGCCGGGGCTGGGTCGCGGAAGGCGCCAGAAGCCCATCTGGGCAGCACCGTGCACTGCGGTTCTGACGTCCCATCTCCCTCTGCCCAGACAAGGAAGAGGTGCAGCGGAAGCGGAGAAAGGCCTTGCCCACCTTCTCCCAGCCCTTCGGGGGCGGCTCCCACATGGGCGGAGGCTCCGGGGGTTCGGCCGGGGGCTACGGAGGGGCCGGCGGCGGCGGAGGTGAGGGGCACGGAGGGCTGCGGAGGGGCCGGCGGCGGCGGAGGTGAGGGGCGCGGGGGGCTGCGGAGGGGCCGGCGGCGGAGGTGAGGGACGCGGGGGTGAGGCTCGCCCCGTGAGCGCGCGGCTTGCACCCACAGGTGGCGGCCTCGGCTTCTTCCCCTCCTCCCTGGCCTACAGCCCCTACGCGTCCGGCGCGGCCCCGACGGGCTGCTACCCCGGCGGCGGGGGCGGTGCGCAGATGGCGGACGTCGGGGCGGCGGGGACCCCGCAGCGTGAGCCCGAGGCGCGGTCGCCGGCTGAACGTGACTACAGCGCGCGCCTGCTGAGCCTGGCGAGGCGCGAGGCGCGCGCGCTGCTGGACTATGGCGTCACGGCCGATCCGCGCGCGCTGCTCGCGGGACAGCGCCACCTGCTGACGGCGCGGGACGAGAACGGGGACACGTAGGCGGGATCGCGGGGGGGCGGCCGCGAGGTCGGGGAGCGGGGATGCACAGGGGCTCAAGGCCGGCCTCGCGGCTGTGAGTCCTTTCCAGGGTCTCCACCCTCTGGACGTGGGCTCTGCCAGCCGGGAAAGGGACACAGCGCCTACAGAGCGACGGGGCAGGTTCTGGTCCCCTGGTTCCCCTAGAGACCGTCTGGGTTCCCAGGGCCGCGGAAGCTGTGGGCAGCTGGGCTCACCAGGCCGGTCTCCTCCCCAACCCAGACCCTTGCACCTGGCCATCATCCACGGGCAGACCGCGGTCATTGAGCAGATAGCCCACATCATCTACCATGCACAGCATCTGGGTGTCGCCAATCTCACCAATCACCTGCACCAGGTGAGGGGGTCCCTCACCAGAGGAGAGGGTTGGAAGGCAAGTGAGTCTGAGCTGGGGTGTGGAGAGCTCACCTCGCCTCCCTCCCCAGACGCCCCTGCACCTGGCGGTGATCACAGGACAGACCGGGGTGGTGAGCTTCCTACTGCAGGTGGGGGCGGACCCCGCTCTCCTGGACCGGCACGGAGACTCGGCCATGCACCTGGCGCTGCGGGCAGGTGCGGGGGCCCCGGATCTACTGCGTGCACTGCTGCAGAGTGGGGCTCCAGCTATGCCCCAGCTGCTGCACATGCCGGACTTCGAGGGTAAGGACTCACCTCCTCGGGGCCCCAGTGTGGGGAGGGCCCCATACGCGGACCTGAGGTGCGGAGGTGGACCCAGCAGGGCTGTGTGGGGCCACAGTGGCAGGCTGAGTGTCCTGCACCCCTAGGCCTGTACCCAGTGCACCTGGCAGTTCGCGCCCGCAGCCCTGAGTGCCTGGATCTGCTGGTGGACAGCGGGGCTGAAGTGGAGGCCGCCGAGCGGCAGGGTGGCCGAACAGCCTTGCATCTAGCCACAGAGATGGAGGAGCTGGGGTTGGTCACCCACCTGGTCACCAAGGTGGGAAAGAGGATGGTGGAAGGGGTGGGGCTGGGGGCTGTGGGGAACCAAGCTGGGATCACCCACTCCCTTGCACCCCACAGCTGCACGCCAATGTGAATGCCCGAACCTTTGCTGGAAACACACCCCTACACCTGGCAGCTGGACTGGGCTCCCCAACCCTCACCCGCCTCCTCCTAAAGGCCGGTCAGTCGCATCTGGACAGGCATCTGGACAGCGCACAGGGTGAAGGGGTGCCACCCAGGCCCCCTACCTTTCAGGCCTTAATGTGGGTGCCACTGCCCTGCCCCCAGGTGCTGATATCCATGCAGAGAACGAGGAGCCCCTGTGCCCCCTGCCCTCACCCCCCACCTCTGGGAGTGACTCGGATTCCGAGGGTCCTGAGAGGGACACCAGAGGCAGCTTCCGGGGCCACACGCCACTTGACCTCACTCGAAGCACTAAGGTGGGGCCAGCCTGGCACCTGGAGCACCAGGCAACTCCTGGGTTTGGGGGTGGGGCCCAGTGCGTGGTAAGGACAGGCATGGGAGATGAGCAGAGCTGCCTCTCCAGGTGAAGACCTTGCTGCTCAATGCTGCTCAGACCTCCACGGAGCCCCCGCTCATCCCGCCCAGCCCTGCAGGTGAGGCCTCACCTGAACTGCTGACCTCTCCTCACAAAGGTCTTCTCCAGGTCCATCCGCTGCCCCGGTGGCTTCATCTCTCAGGTCACCAAGGAGCAAGCCAGTGGCCAGGTGTTTTGTGTCTCTGCCCCGTCTAGAGGCAACTCCTATCTGTGTGTACCCTCAGGGCCAGGGCTGTCCCTGGGTGAAACCACCCTACAAAACCTGGAGCAGCTGCTGGATGGGCCAGAAGCCCAGGGCAGCTGGGCAGAGCTGGCTGAACGACTGGGGCTGCGCAGTCTGGTGGACACGTATCGGAAGACGCCCTCACCCAGTGGCAGCCTCCTGCGCAGCTACAAGGTGGGACACGTGGACCGTGCCCTGCCCTGGCCCCCAGCCGCCTACCCTACCTCCACGCCTGATGCTTCCTGGACCCCTGGCTCCCTCCCACTCCTCACCCTAACCACTACTTAGACCTCCACCTCTTCCTTCTCCTCAGCTGGCTGGTGGGGACCTGGCGGGTCTGCTGGACGCGCTGTCTGACATGGGTCTAGATGAGGGGGTGAGACTGCTGAGAGGTCCAGAGACCAGAGACAAACTGCCCAGTACAGGTACATGAGGCGCCCCGGAAGGTGGACCTGGGCCGTGGGTAGGAGTCCTGAGGCCTTGACACTCTGTCTTTCCTGTGTCCCCCCAGCCGAAGTGAAGGAAGACAGTGCCTATGGGAGCCAGTCCGTGGAACAGGAGGCAGAGACACTGGGCCCACTCCCTGAGCCCCCCGGAGGCCTCTGCCACGGGCACCCTCAGCCCCAGGTGCACTGAGCTGTGCCTACCTCCTGGACCCCTCTGTACAGCATCCCCGCCCACTCCAAATTTTATTTAACACCCAATGCCCACATCTCAGCTGGGGCAAATAAAGGATTCTTTGAAAGGGGAGGACCCTCAACAACTTATGGCCACCTACACTGTGACTCTTGTCCCTACTGTGGCCCAAGCCAGTGAGAAGAGGCGCAGGAGGCCCAGCCGGCAATTCAGAGCAGTTTTAATGGGGTGGAGGCTGTACACAGGGCAGGGCCCACGGAGGGGAGGGAAGGGAAGCAGGTCGAGCTGCCGGCCTGTGCGTGACACCCTTCCCACCTCCGGGAACAGAGAGGAGAGCCCTTGGGGAGGAGGGGGGAAAACCAGCCCAGCCCCAACTCCTGGCCTCCGTCTGAGCCAGGTCCCAGGCCAGGGGCGATTGCTGGTGTCAGGGTGATGGTCCCAGCAGAAAGCAGAAACGTCGTAGGGCTCCCCCACAAAAAAAATACTGCATCAAAATTTTGGGCATTTGCCACTCCCACCCCACCCCCCCGTAGGAAAAAGTGCAAACATTATCACAAAAGGGGTCTCGGGGCCTTGGCCTAGGCTCCCGAGGCCACACCTACCCTGCCCTGCCCCGGACCCCGCGTCCGGCGCGGTCAGACCTTGCTGGGAGGCCCTCTGTGTGGCCCGAGGCCGGCCGGGCTCAGGCAGGGCCTGTCCATGCAGGTGCCCACAGACACCCCCACACTGCCTCTCCCAGCTCAGGGCTTCCGGGGTGCACTGCCCACCCCGGCCTGGGGGACGAAGCCAGAGCGCTGGGCCTCGGGCTGCCCCACGGGGTCGGGCTGCAGGGAGGGGCTGGAGTGAGGTGGAGGACGGTCATCCTCCGTGCTCCCGGCCTGCGCCAGTGCTGCCTCTATGGCATCCAGCTCCTCGCTGGCGGCCTTCAGCTTGACCCGAAGCAGCGCTGCATAGGTGCCGTAGCGGGATTTCTGAGGCAGAGGGCAGGGCTGTGACAGCCAGCCTCCCCTCCGTGAGGCCCAGCACAGCGGGGCCTGCGTACCACTAAAACCCTGAGCTGTGTGATGGCCCCGGATAGGCCACGGCCCTCCGTGCGCTCCCAGGACCCCGGGCTGTGAGCAGAGCTGGAGACACAGCCCTTGACAGACATCCCTTCCTGAACCTAGTGTGATGAGTGTGTGGATGTCAACCTTGTTCCCAGAAGAGAAAACCAAAATTCAGAGGGAGAAGTACCCTGCCCAAGGTCACCCGCCAGCTCCACGCGGTCTGCGCCCAGCCAGAGCCCGTGTGGGGAGCACAGCTGCCAGGCAGGGAGGCTCACCTCGAACTCCAGGTAGGCCTCCTTCTGCCGCTGCTCATCCGCCTCCTTGCCGCGGGCCTTCTTCCCCAGCTGGGTGGCCCGGTGTTCACGCAGCTCGTTGGCCATGGCCTTCAGCTTGGCCTCATGGGTCCGCACCTGCTCTTCCTGGCAGCCGGGAAGCAAGGTCAGGATCACAGTAGCCTGTGCAGTGCTCACCACCTGCCCCTTCCTCGGGGTCAGCAGCAGAGGCCGGGCTGGACCTCGGCCTCTGCTCAGCCTGTGGCCAGCGTGGAGACGCAGGGCCTTCTACCCAAGCCCATGCATGCAGTCCACCTGGGCCTGGCCACCCCACCCCTCTGGCCCCAGGTGGACCAAGCAGCGACCTGGGAGAGGCGGGTGGCAGCACTGGGCAGCAGCGGGCGGCTGAATTTCTTCTGGGAACTGACAGCAGCTGGGAATGGGGGTGCAGAGAACATGGCAGCCACCACATTGATGCGCGTGATCCAGGACTGCATCTGCTCCAGGCTCCTGCAGAGACAGCGGCACCTGGGTCGGTCCTGGCCCAGGGTGTAGCCAGAGGACAGAGGTGACCCCAGGGCACTGGCAGGGAGCAGGTGGAGTGGGGTGCGGGCCGTGGGGGAGCTGGACACTCACGGAGCCTGGAAGAGGAAGACCCGCCAGTCTGCCGTGCGCAGGTAGAAGACGTGGGGCCTCTTACTGTAGTCGCTGGCTCGGGTGGCCAGGGCGTGGTGGATGCTGATGGCATTCTTGAGCTCGGCCTCCGAGAGCGCCTTTCCGGGCTGGTACTCCTCCTGCAGGTGTGCCCATCCTGTCCTGTCCCAGGCCGGGCCTGGCCCGCCCTCATCTCCCCACTCCCGCTCCCAAGCCAGCACGGCCCACCCGCGCCGGCCGCACCTTCTGCAGGTAGAGAATCATGCCCTTGAGGATCCCGTGGAAGCTCTTCCAGCCCCGCTTGCCCCGAGGTGCTGGGGAGGGAAGGCAGGTCAGGGCGGCCGGGACAGACCCGCTCCCACCCAGCCCACCGGCTCCGCGCACGTACTCTTCCGGCAGTCGGGGTCTGCGTGCACCTTGCGCACCAGGGCCCCGTGCTTGTACACGGCGGCCCCGGGCTCGGGAGTCAGGTCCAGGAAAGGGCTGGAGCCGCTGCCACTGCCCCCGCTGACCCGCTTGATGACCTTGGGGTTGGGGTCGGCCAATTCAGACAGAGAGCGCCTCAGCTCCTCCTCGTCTCTGTGGGGGCAAGGGCCTCAGAGGGGCTGGCCAGGAAGCCCCTGCCCCTGGCTTCGCCTGCCCTGGAGAGCTTTCCCAGTGTCTGTGGGACCCTGGGGTTTCCCGCTCTGAGCAGGGCTCCCCCGTCAGAGTAGAGCTCATGGCCGCTCCCTCCTGCACAGCCATCCCCTTCCTCTTTGTTTCTGCACACACCCTAAACCTCACATCTACCAGGACACACGCATCTGACAGCTCTGTCCCAGACACATTTTATTTTATTTTTTTTGCGGCACTGGGGATCGAACTCACAACCTTGCACCTACCAGGGCAGGCGCTTAAGCCACTGAGCCAAACTCCCAGCCCTGATTTTTTGAGGCAGGGTCGCACTATGTAGCTCAGGCCAGCCTTGCGCTTGAGTTGTAGCCCAAGCCGGCCTTGAACTCACAATGCTCCTCCTACCTCAGCCTCCCAAGTGCTGGGATTAAAGGCATGCACTACCATGCCTGGTTCCAGACACTTTTTTGTTTTTAGTGGCACCAGGGATCGAACTCACAACCTCACGCCTCACAGACAGGCGTTTAAGCCACTGAGCCAAACTCCCGGCCCTTACAGACACATTTTAACACTAGGCTTTGCTCACAGTTTGTAGCTAAATGGCTGCAGAAGGAAGACATGGCCCCCAGTGCCCCAGCCCAAATGATCAGATTCCAATTTGTTACTCCCTTACTCAAGAACCAACTGTAGCTCCCTATTGCCTCCCACACGGAACATACACTACATCTCCCCGGACACATCACTGTCCCTCCAGCCAGGCCAACCTCCGTGTGGCCTCCCCATTTCACACTCGTTTCAAACAGACCTTTGTCTCCCGAAGGCCTTCCTGCTTTCTGTCTCCCGATGCTTTTCCTCCTTCTAGGCTTGCCTAAGTCCCAGTCCTTCACAAAGCCTTCCCTGATCGTCTCCTCCAGCCCGATCGATCCTGAGCTCTACCTCCTCTGCGCTCTCTCCTCAGGACCGGGAGCTCCCAGCTAACCTAAGTGATCCACCGATCGTAGGTGAGAGAGCCCCAACTTCAGATGGGGGCCCATGGCCAAAACTGGATTTTCTCCCGCAGACTACACTCTTCCTTTGAGTCTCCTTCTACTTGCTGCTGCTCGTGCAGGGACATGCGGGCTCCCTAGGACCCGAGGGCCTCCTGCGCTGCCGGCTAGGGCACAGCTCCAGAGATGCCTGCCTTCCCAGTGCTGCCAGGGAACCACCCTTTGGCCAGCACCTTCCTCCAGTGCCAGCTCACTTGTCATAACAGCCTGGCTGGAGGCAAGACAGATCCACATCCAGGCCAGCATGGCCAAAGAAGGAAGTGAGGGAGCCTGTCCCGCTCGCACCCCCTGCCCCCCGCACCCAGGGCCCAGGACTCACATGGCCCACTGAAGTTTTTCATTCTTGATGGAGCTGTACAAGGCCTGAGGAGGAACAAGGAGGGGCGGTCAGTCCTAGGGAAGGCACGCTGTGTTCCTGAGAATCAAAGCATGGAGCCCACCTCCAGCTTGGGAGGGAGAAGGACCACAAACACGGCTCCAGGACACAGTCCCAAGACCCAGGCCCAGCCCTGCCCTTTAGCTGCGTGACCTTGCACAGGGATCCTCGGAAAGTGCAAAGCTAGCGACACAGTGGCGGGGGGGACAGACATGGGGATCCGGACACAGGGCCAATGCACACTAAATGACAGCTGCAATCACTGCTACTGCTGTTAGGAGGTTCTGCTCAAGCCTGGGGGGAGCACAGCCCTAAAGAAAATGGGGGAGCAGCCCAAGAAGCCCTCCTTCCCCCAGCCATGTGCTCTGGCCTGTTTCCACAGGGCAGACCCACATATGGCATATGGGGAAACTGAGGCCAAGTGCTGGGAGGCTCACCCTCTCAGCTCCTTTTTTTTTTTTTTAAACAAAAGGAAAGTAAGAAACCAAAGCAAAACAATTTCACAACCAGAAGGCTCCTTCCTCGACTAATGGAGAATGTACTCTCTTGGCTCCAAACCCAGGACAAGCTGAGGCCTCCCCCAACCCAGACAGCCCTGCCAAGCCAAACACCAGGGCTCCAGCACCCCACCCACGCCGCACTTCATGGCATCAGGAGTGCACACGAGTCGAAGCACCACTTCTAGCTTCCAACCCGTCCATCTGAAACTTCGAGCTCTAGAACCAGTCACTTCCCGGCCACACAGCTGGCCTAGGGGACAAGAGGGAGCCTTTGCCTTAGGGGGATCCAGGAGCGCACGTCCTCTAGCAGGATGGGGGACCCCCCCTTCCTGGGAGCGGCCTGGAAAATGGGTCCATGCCGGCGCCTCCCACTGTGGGGGCGCTTCGCAGCCCGTCTGTGAGTGGGTGTGTCCCAGCGTGTGCATGTGTTGCTGTGTGTGGCCGTGACGCTGCCTGCGTGTGAGCTGTGTGCAGTGGTGACGTTGGTGCCTTTCCTGCGATGGGACACGGCACCCCCCCACCCAGCGCGCACCCTGACACACCAGTCTCTGACTCCCACTGCCCACAGGGATGCCGGCCACGGGCTGACCAGGTGTCCCCGACCTGCACGCCACGCCTAGGTGGGGGCACCCATGGCACACCCCCTCCCATCAACACCACCTTCCCTGCAAGCACCCAGCCCGGAGACCCCGCAGCCAGCCTAGCCCAGACCCAGATCCCTCCCTCCCAGCGTCCCCCTGCATCCCATCGGCAATGCTGGTCTGCAATCTTCCAGTCCCCCCGTCCCTGCTCAAAACCCCAGCCAGAATCACACCTGCCCTGGAAGGTCCTGAACCCGACAAGCGAGCCCATCTCAGGTTCCCACCTAGAAAAAGCGGCTCGGGAGGTCACGCTGCACCCCAGTTAGCGCCCACCTCCATCCGCCCACGGGCAACGTCCCCCCACCCCCAGCCCTCACCGCCTTCTTCTTCCTGCGGCTCTGCAGGCGGCTGACCACCAGGTCTGTGTAGAGCACAGGCTTGAGGCTGCGTGAGCGCT
Organism: Dasyprocta punctata; assembly: GCA_004363535.1. Taxonomy (NCBI): domain Eukaryota; kingdom Metazoa; phylum Chordata; class Mammalia; order Rodentia; family Dasyproctidae; genus Dasyprocta; species Dasyprocta punctata. The sequence continues at coordinate 31,476 of RJWM01006181.1, read as the reverse complement.
GCGGCCAGCCGTAGCACAGGGTCTCGGCGCCGCGGTGCGTACGTCCGTAGCGCACGGAGCACAGCGAGCGCGAGCGCAGCCGCCCGGCGCCGCTGTGGATGCTGTTGACGCCGATCATGCTGGCCCGGCCATGCCCCCACCCGTCCCGGCCGAGCCCCCACCCGGACGGACGGACGAGGGACACACGGACGGCTCCCGGCAGCCGGCGTGCGCGGCCTGAGCCCGGCCGGCGCCCACCGACGCACGGGGCGCGGCGTGGCGTGGCGCGGCACGGCACGGGGGAGGGGGCTCCGCGGGAGCGGAGCGCAGGGGAGCGGAAGGGAAGGGAAGGGAAGGGAAGAGAGGAGAGGAGGAGAGAGAGGAGGAGAGAGGAGGAGAGGGGAGGAGAGGGGAGGGGAGGGGAGGGCGGGGAGGCGGGGAGGCGGGGAGGGGAGGGGAAAGGAGGGAGGCGGGGAGGGAAGGCGGGGAGGCGGGAGCGCTGCGGAGGGGAGGCGCAGGCAGTGGAGGGACGGGGGAGAGAAGGGCTTAGAGGCCGGCGGGGCGCATGCGTGGGGGCGCCCGGCGCGAAGGCTGGGGCAGCAGAGGCGTGGGGTGGTCCTGGCTCAGCCAGCTCGCCCGCATACACCCGCCTCGGATCCGCACTCCGGGTCTCCGACACGCACCCCAGCTGCCCCGACGCACCGATTCGCATTCGCCCCAGCTCCGAGAGCCCCTGGCTGCACGGGGCGCCTGAGAATACACTCCTGCTGCACGCCCGCACCTCGCACCGCCTCTGAGCCGCACGGGCAGCTGACACCCGCAGAGCAGACCCCCGAAACACACTCACCCTGGGCTCAGACACCCTGCCGTGCCTGTCTACACAATCCGCCGCCACGCACACCGACACCTGGTCACACACGTACACCCAGACAGAAGCCGCCAGCCCTCACGTTCAGGCGTTCCTACAACTCGGTCAGCGCCGTCACGTGTGGGTAGTGGCCCGGAGACCCCTCCGTCCCACCCTGGGGTTTCCTGGGGTGAGTTTAGGCCTCTGGATGACACAACCACTAACTGGGGGCAGGCGTGCACCGGGGACCTGCCTGGCGTTTGTGAGCTCACAGCGAGCAACGAGCTGTCCCGAGGGAGCCAGAGTGTAGTCTGCGAAAGCCTTTGTCCGCTCGCTCGGCCTGGCGGTGCCGCGGCGTGGGCGTGTGTGTTGCCGCCGCCCCCCTGGGGGACCCTCTCCACCCTCTGCACACTGGAGCGGGGAACTGAGGAAGCCGTGCTGCGCCCCGCTCCCGCCCCCCGCGGCTGCCTGCGTGCCCACGTTGGGAGAGGCTGACGACCGAGTGGGGGGTCCCGGCTGAGTCGCTGCGCCCTCCCCTTCTCCCGGAGCCCACAGCCCGCCGCTCTGGCTCCTGGTCCTTCCCTCCAGCAGCTGCTGTCCACCCGGCCCGACCTTGAGCAGCTCCCTGGGGAAGTCGCCGCCGTCGTTGAGGCCCTCCAGGTTCCCGATGAAGTCCCCACAGGTCATGCGCTTCCCTATGTTCTGAGGGAGAAAACACGCCTCTGAGTTTGGGGGCCTCCTGGCCCCCTGTGTCTCCGGACAGGGGTCTGGCCTGGCTCCCCGCCCACCCCCACTCACGTGGCCGTGGAGATCTGTGTTGAGTAGCATGAGCGCGCAGGTCAGCGTGTGGGCGCCGTCTAGGGGAGAACCGACGATGGTCAGCCTGGCCGCCCCCAGGAACGCTCCCCTCGGCTACCTCGCCTCACCGCCCAGGTCTATCCCTGCCCCTTCTGGACCTTCTGACTCTGAACGCACGACCACACCTTCCTGAGAGCCGAGCCCTGTGAGCCAGCCCTGCCCATGCTCCACCCCCCCCCCCGCAGCTCCCCCAGCAAGCGCCTCTCCTCTGGGGTCCTCTGTAGCTCCTGGCTTGCCTGAACCCCAGGCGTGCTTCTATACACTCTGCGCAAGCAAGCAGACCCCACACAGCCGTGTGGACCCGGGCGAGCCCCTCTCCAGCCACGCGCTGTGCTGCACGTGTATGTGAACAACTGCACGCAGACACACCTGCCACCGCCTCGACTCCTGACCCGAGCAGCATGCCCGCCCACGTGTGCAGCAGGCCCGCAGGCATGCGCACTCATTCCTCCTGCGCGCACGTGCCATGCCCAGCCCGTCCACCTCTGTGGCCAACAGGGACAGCACTGCTCCAGCCTTCTCACCCTCCGAGGACAAGGCTTCAGGATTGCACTGGAAGTACCGCTGGGAGAAGTGAGCCAACACGCGTTCCCGCTCCTGGGTCTCACCCATTAGGGCCAGCTCCTTCAGGAACACCCTGGTGGGGGCGAGGGAGACTTCATCCCTTTCCAGGCCTTGCCCAGCTAGCTTGGGAAGGCGGAGGTCAGGACAGCCAGGGAAGCGCAGGCCTCGGGAGGCACAGCGGGACCTGCACGCCAAGCCTGGAGAGTGGAGACTCCTCCAGGGGCCCACACCCACCTGAGAGCTTGGTCCAGCGTCATGCCCGTGAAGACGAAGAACTTGAGGTACTCGCCAGCCACCAGTTTGCTAAAGTCATTGCTGTAGGCAGGCAGAAAGACAGGTGGGTTCAGGGGCAGTGTCGGGGGTCCGCTGGGGGTTACCTAGAGACCTAGGCAAGTTAGTCGGCGAGGATGTGAGGCGCTGCCCAGGAAGCATGCCCTCTACCCCCAGCCCCAAGCCCACGCAGCGGCTTTACTTCTTGCCCAGGTGCCGGGCCACATCGGCCTTCCTGAAGCCATCTAGTCGGTACAGCCTCTTGGCTAGGCGCTGTGCGGCCTCCAGATCCGCTTTCTGCCCATTGGACAAGGTATCTGTGCTTCCCAGCGCCAGCCGCTCTGTGCTGTCCAGCTCTGAGTCTGAGTCTGAGACCAGCTGACTCAGGGGTGGTTCACTGCCGGGTAGAACAGCAGGGCAGGCTTGGGACAGCGCTCTCAGAGGCCGTCCGGACCCTCTCTGCACCACCAGACCCGGAAGACAGACGGGGAAAGAGAGACGTGGACACGGACAAGCGTCTTTCTGTTTCTCCAGAGATCGAGACTGGACAGGTTGTCTGGAGCACCGCTACCTCTCTGTGGAAGTCCTGCCTCAAATCTAACTCCCATTTAACTTGCTGCTGTGGCAGTTCTGCTCCCAGGGGCCTAGGTTTGCCAGTCAATACTGATTCTCCATCCCCACACTAGCCCTCCCTATAACATAGTCCTTCGTCTCTGAGCCTATGGGCGAAAGCGGGATCAATGGGCTGCCGGGGGAAACAGTGGAGGGTCAGGCAAACCCAGGGCAGGAGGACACTCTCCTGCTGCCGAGTCTTTCCTCCAGCCAGCTTTGAGGGTGACTAGTCTCTCCTTAGCACCTTCCTTTCACCCACAAAAGAAGCAAGCTCTGGAGTAAGGGGGACTGGGACTGTGGGGGTCAGGGTGCACCCCTCATCCCCTTCCTCTTCCTCCCCTCCCTTTCTCACCCCAGCTGCTCTACTCGCAAAGCCACCTGTCACCCCAGAGACAGAGGAAGGAAACTCCTGGTTGCTAGGCAACCCCGTCTCCCTGGCCACCCCCTCCTGTTGCCATGGCTTCCATGACTGAGAGGGTAGTTGGCAAAGGGGAGAGCAGAAAGGTTAGGCTGTGAAAGGACTTCCCTGGAGCAGGGGGAGAGGGAGGCCAGGGAGGGGCGGCTGGCTCCATCTTTGGAGAAGCTTCCAGCCTGGGCGGAGGAGAAAGACTCCCCTGGGGAAGGAAGGGCCCTCCAGGAGAGAAGCGGACGTTCTCTGAGGAGCTTTCAATCTGAATTTCAGTTTCTCCACTCTCAAGGTCCAAGCCCAGGGGGAGGCATGAAGGCCAGAGGAAGTGGCCCTCCCAGCGGGAAAATGGACATCTGCTGATGGCTCCACTGGGCCCGGAGTGTAAACTGTATCCTCCTCTCCGGATCTGTCCCTTAAACCAGCTGTTCCTGGGGACCTTGGGGCTGAGGGACCAAAGGAATTACTCACCTGCCCAAGGGTGCTGCCCCTAGCCCAAGGCTGTCTTCTGAGTGGCAGGGACTAGGGGGCTGCCTTTCTGGGGGCAGCGTGGCTGCAGCCTCTGCCTCCTCCTCCCCTCTCTGTGTCCAGGGACCATCAGCAGCAGAGCTGGTACCAGAATCTGGCTCCAGAGGGGCAAGTGGGGCAGGAGCAGGTGGATCAGGCCGGGGTGCAGGGGGCTGGGGGGGCAGCTCAAAGGTGAAAAAGGGGCTCTGGGTTGGGCCAGGTGAGGCCAGGGCCTCCAGGGAAGCAAGGCTGGTGTAGGAGGTGCCCTTGGCCCGGTGTGACTCCAGGATGGCTTCGAACACACAACTGAAAGAGTCAGGCCCATCAGCAGAAGGGCTGGTCCCCGGGAGAAAGGGCACAGGAGACTTGACAGGCCCAGGGTAAGACGTCCGGTCCCCTGGCCTGCTGGGTGGGGAGAACATTTCATCAGAGCCCTGGAGCACAAGTCATGGGCAGGATTTCACTGAGCTCTCACACCCCTGTACACAGGCTCACCTTTCCTTCTTCACAAGCTGAGCCCCATTCAAAAACAAAACAAAAAACAAGAACCAGAGTAGAGGGTCCGAGAGTATCTGTACCTCTGCGGCATCCCAGCCTCTCAGCCTCCCTCCCTCCCTCGCTCCTTCTCTCCCTCTCTGTTAATCTCCCTTTCTCCTCCTCTCCCCTGATCCGCTTCCCTCCCGCTATCCCATTTCTATTTCTGGCAACATCTTAGGAGAAGATGAGGCTCCAAGCTGCAGTGGGGTGTGAGACAGAGAGGGACCCAGGATTCAGACCGGTGCGCCGCGTCCCCAGGCTGGATTCCAGCCTCTGGCCTCGCCCCCAGCCCCTGAGCCTCTGGAACCCCCCACCCACTCTCTGGCTGCTGCCCAGTCCCCCAGATGCTTGCTGAGCCTCAGGCCTCAGGCCTCTGACAGCGCCGGTGCCCCGCACTGCCCTGTCACACCACCACATGCTTCTGACCCATCCATCTCTGTCCCAATCCCTTTGACCCAGCTCCTGGGGCCAGCGGAAGGCGAAGGCACAGTCCCCTCCCACCTCCCTACTCACCGGGACCCCTCTGAGGCCTCGAACACCTCATCATCCACATCCTCTTCCCCGCCTGCCTCGTCCTCATCCTCATGGCCACTGCCCAGGCTGTAACGAGGCCCGGCGCGCAGGCCGGGATGTGGGGCAGGTGGCCCAGCAGTGCCCGGCGGGCCCTCGGAGCTGGGCTGACTCTCAATGGCCGAGTCAGCTTCCTCCCGCTCGGCCAGCACCTCATCGATATTGGTCTCCCGGTAGCATCTCATGGGCACTGTGTCCAAGTCAGTCTCGGAGTACTCGGCTGCCCGCCCCACAGCCACCCCAGAGCCTGGCCCTGAGCCCACCATGGGTGGCGAGAGGGGGGCCTGCTCTGGGGGCTTAGCACCTGTAGTGGGCATGCACAGGCATCCACGTTAGGAGGTCACACGTGTGGGCACCCGTCCTGGGCCTGTCCTGGACTCCCCCACGACCTCTAGTGGGCAGGAAGTCTTCCCACTGCCTAGCCGCCACCACTCCTGCAGCGGGTGACAGCGGAGCTCCTTGCGAACAGAGTTCCTATCCGACAGCTCGGAGAAGCCCGAAGGGGACAGCCTGTTTTCTAGTCAGAGAAGTGACCTGTAATGTCCCGCCGTGCCTGCCCTTCATGACCCAGCTTCCCCCAGGTGCCCAGCCCAGGCCCTAGCCAGTCCCCGTCATGACAGATGGGGAGAGCGAGGCCTGGAGGAGCTTTGACTTTGACCCAGGCAAGTATCGGGAAAGGCTTGAAGGAAGCTGCCCAGTCCTCAACTGCTGCGAGGGCCCTGCCTGCTCCCTGGCCTTACTCCCGGCCTTACCTGAGCTGGGGGGGTCCAAGGAGCCATAGAAGAATTCCCATTTGGCTCGAGCAATTCTCTGGGCATGAGAGGAGACTTCCCGGTGGGAGGACCAGGTGTCCCCCTGAGCCACAGACAGAGAGATAGGCACCCAGAGATAAACCCGGACGGACAAAGACATGAGAATACGGGGCAGAAGTAGAAATAAACACATACAAAGACAAACACAGAGAGTGAGAGAGAGAGGGAGTTAAGATATTAAAGGATTCAGAGTGAATAACAGATGGGCCCACGTCCGACGGGAGGCCAGGGGGCCCCTTCACAGGGGCTGGAGGGGTCAGGGAGCCCACAGCAGGTGGCATACCTGGCTCAGGAACCCGATGTCAGCAGGTCCTCGGAATAGTGTGGCCAGATGCTCAGGGGGGCCCCCCAGCCCATTGGGGAGAGAGGAGTAAAGGCCATCTGCCCCAACCTGGGGGGGTACTGGCGGCCTAGGGAGAGTGTTCCAGCTGCCCGGAAGGGTGGAGCCTCCTCCAGCTGGAAGTGGGTCTGATGTGGATGCCTCCAGTCGAAACTTTCGGTTGGAGCCAGGCCCAAGGGCTGGGGTGGGCCTGGAAGAGGATGCCCCACCCAGGTCCCAGCTCCGACTCAAGCCTCCAGATGCAGGTAGCCCGTTCAGCGGCCTCACGCTGGCCTTCTCCACAAAGCGGAAGATGACCACGGAGCTCTGGGTCCCTGGTGGGGGCTGCCCGGGGGGTGAAGAGGGTGCCCAGGTTGAGGGAGCAATGCGAGGAGAGGGAGGACCACGCAGAGGTGTACAGGGTGCTGTCACACGTCCCAGGTCCCGGCCTCGGGAACCTGGGCCCGCCACTCGCCGTAGCAGGGAACCGGTGCTGCCATACATGCTGGCCGGGGGGCTCTGGGGCACCGGGCCTTCGGGGAGCCAGCGACGAGGGCATCGTGGTGGGGAGATGGCACAGTCGCCTTCTGAGCAGAAGCGCATGGCACCCTGGGCCATGCTGGGGCCGGGGGTCAGGCTGGGGGGGCAGGGATGGCGAGGCCAGGTGGGGAGCGAGGGGGCTGCATGCTCTTCAGACAGGCCTGCAAGAGAGGAGGGAGCAGGGCAGGACGCGGCAGGAAGTCAGCTGGGCAGGACAGCAGCACAGGGAGGGACTCCAGGGACCTGCCCCACCCTGGGAGTAGGGATCCTGCTCCCACCCCTGGAGGCTGTGGCCCCTGGCTCCTCTCCTTCCTGGGGCCCTGAGCACACCCTGGGAAGGGGGCGCTGGTCAGCAGCCAATCCAGCCGAGCCCCCCGGGGCAGTCTGGTGCTCTCTCTGGCGTGGGGGACGCTGCTGCCCCAGCCCTGAGCCAGGAGTGTCAGCCAGGCACCATCTTACAGCCCGGGTCCCTTCTAGTGCCTCTTATGGGGGCTCCCTCACTCAGGAAGGGCAAGCTCAGGGCTCCTGGAAGAAGAAGGCAGAACAGGGGTTATGTAGGGACGATGAAAGGCTGGGGCTCAGGGTGGAGGTGAGCAGAGAGGCCTAAGCAGAGCTTCCTACCCTGATAAGTAGATGCTCAACGAGAAAGAGATTCTTCTTTTTCATACAGGTACAGACGCACACGAACACACACATGCATTCACAGTACACACGTGCACAGTGCACACGTACACCTAAGGACAAATACGTCAGTACACAGTTAAACACATTCACAAGCAACACCCGCCGGTAGACACAGACACACACACATAGTGCTTAAAGACACACCCTCATACACTCTCACAGTCATAACAAATACGTGTGTAATGGAAAGGCACATGCTTGTTTTACACACACACCATCATCAAACAGGAACACACAAAGAGGCACCCAAACGTATACACAGGTGCTCGTTCATTCCCCTGTGCACATGGAGGCACAGGTGTACCAGACAGACCTACTGGTCACAGTCACACGCAAACACAGATGCACATTTACACACATACACGAGCAGGGCACACGCCCTCCCCTCCCCCACGATGGTGCTCAGGTTTAGGTCTGGGGTGAGCCTGCACCACTACTCTCTCCTCCCCTCCTCCCCCAAGGAACATGACACATCTTGCCCAGCCCAGGAGGGACCTTAAAGGGATAATAGGGAGGGGCAGAGACGAGGTCAGGAGCAGCAAGGCTACCAGGCAGGTTCTTCAAGCTCAACAGGGACCCCTGCATGCCCTCTGCAGCCCCTACCCAGAGCCACCTCAGTACTCACCGCGGCTCTTCCGGAGCTGGGTCCGAGGCGAAGCAGAGGGGAGGCCGGGCCCAGCTCAGCTGTGCAGGCGGCGCAGCTCCCGCTGCTCCAGGCCCGCCTGCCTCTCGGTCCCTCCTCCAACACCCCCACCCCGCGCGCCGCTCCGGCAACGCTAATCTCCCACCTCCCTCCTCTCCTAGGGCCCTAAGCCCCAAAGGCTACCAACCCCCTCTTCGCTAAATCCCACTGGGCTCTCCCGCCAACCTAGAACCCTCCTCTGACGAGGGGGAGGGTGGGGAAGCCTGGGTTCTGCTCCCAGACCCTCACATGTCCCGCCGCACTCGTATTCACGTCCCTCTCGCCCACTGCGTCTTGAGCCACACGCAGGGCCCGCTGCACACGCGTGTCCCGTTCCAGGCCCCACGCGTGTCCCTAGGAGGCTGCCACATGACCTGTTACATGCCACACACGCTCCCGCCCCCACGAGCACGCGGCCGCGCTAGGCACACGGTACGGTGTAGACTGGACCCACCCCCTAGGTCCAGAAGACCAGCTATGGAGAGGACATCAAAGGGACACCGTCTTGAACCCTTGGGGGTTCTGTGTCTCAGCCCCAAGAGACCCAGTTCTGATCACCCACCCGGGAGTAAGTTAGGAGGAGTAAGTCAGACTTGAGGAAGAACTTGCTGGCTGCCTGAGCTAGTTGTCCCGCCCTCCAGGGGTGAGAACTCAGGCGGGGTGACCCGGAGACTGGAAGGAGACGGAGGGCAGGTCACCCTAGTGTCCTTGGCCAGGGTAGAAAGGGGTCTGCTTATTTTAAGAAAGGGACACACGGGTTACTATGGCAACTACTCTCCTTAGGGAAGCCGGGGGAGGGTAGGTGATGACCTCGGAAGGAAGAAGGGGTCTGCTCTGTCGGTCAGGGGGCGTGCAGAAGTGCGAGGCGGGGGCGCGCGGGGCTCACCGCGGGGAGGGGTGGCGAGGGCTCCGCGTGGTGCTGAAGGGGACAGCGCCAGATTGGTCGTACTGCGCAGGCGCAGAGGTGCGAACAAAGAGGGGAGGGGGAGGAGGCGCGCGGCCGGAGGTGGCGCGCGCCCACGTCTGTCTATCTTTGCAGAGGTCAGTCCTCGCTGCCTCTTCCCTGAGAGCCTGAGGACGAAGAGAAAGCAAGGTCCTCGTCCAACTAGACCCCCTTCTGGGTTTCTCCTGCTGTCGGCGTTTCCCTTATTGCTGCATTAGAGGGGTGAGGGAGCATGAAGGGGATTCTGGGAAAACCAGGATGTTTGGGTTCTCCATCCCAGTCTCGTTTGATCCTGGCCAAAGCGCTTCCTCTCCAGGGCCTCGGTTTCCCAATCTTTCAAATGGAGTGAAAGCACAGACTTACCCACCTTGTAGAGATGCCGAAGCCTCGATGAGATCACGGCTGGGAATGGAGTGAGCAGGCTGCTGAAGCAGCGGCACGGAAGGAGCGCGCGACCCCGACCGATGGCAGTAGCCCGGCGTCCTTCACGTACCCAGCCCGTGGATGGAGGAAAGAGCAACTCTAGGGATTTCCCAGAGTGGAGCCTGGGCCTAGGACCTGGGGACACAGTGAGAGGGAAGCTCGTGGCCCCACAGCGGGTCCAGCCCCACCCTGCAGTAACCCAGGGCCATCGGAGGAGCAGGATTCCTGGTGGGCTGAGCTAGCGTTCCATCTTCTCAGGACTCCAGGAAAGGAACGCGTCCGCCGAATGTACCGTCCTTCTTAATACCCCCTTCGTCTTTCTCCCCAGGCAAAACCCGGCCCACACCGGCCCGAAGTGGAAGAGGATGGCTAGTTTTGTATTTCACAACTATCTAGGGATGGGACGTTTGATAAAGTTTGCCTGATGAGAAGGAAAATTAGAGCTTCACCCCATTGTTCTTTCAGAGATCATTATCTTGGCGGTGCTGGGGATCAAACTCAGGACCTCGCTCACGCTTGGCAAGTGCAAAAGCTTGAACGCTGAGCTACCCTTCCAGCCCAGACAGTCACTTCCTGAGCGCCTACTGCGGGCCCGAGAGTAAGAGCCTGGGCAATTTTCCCCCATCTTTCCAAGTCGGTGAAGACGGGGGTGGGGGTTTGCTTCGGTAAACTCGGATCCTGGCTCCGCCCCTCTGCCTCCAGCCTGCCCCCGCTCCTCCCACCACTTCACTCTGAGGCAGGGCTCCCGCCCGGACCGAGACGCAAAAGCAGTCTTAGTCCACCGCTCCTGCAGCTTCGGGCTTCGAGCCCTGCAGTCAAAAAGGCAAGGTCTAATGTTGCACCACTGGTGCGTTCTGCCTCAGCTTCAGGTCCATCCGGAAAGCTTCCAGATAGTTTCCTCAGCGAGACTGCACTCGATTGAATCGGTCTGTCTCCACAGCTCAAGTAGGCGGTTCCCCGCAGCGGTTCCGAGGCCGAAGTGAGGTCTTACTGCGCACGCGCGTTAGTGACGGAGTCACCCATGGAGCCGTCCGGAGTGGAGCGAGAACCTGCAGCCGTCAGGTACCGAGTGCTGGAGGGACCGAGCGGGGAAGAGAGACCCGAGGGAGGGGAACCGAGCCGCAGCCGGTCCCGGGGCCCGGGGTCGCCCTCACGAGCCGGGGTTCAGGAGAGCAGCGGAGGCGGACTCGCAGGTAACAGCGGCGCAGGGACGCCGATGCCCTGTACTCGCAGGCTGCTGGACCTGCCCTGGGAAGACGTGCTGCTCCCGCACGTCCTGAGCCGGGTGCCCCTGCGCCAGCTGCTCCGGCTGCAGCGCGTCAGCCGGGCCTTCCGGGCGCTCGTGCAGCTGCACCTGGCGGGGCTGCGCCGCTTCGACGCCGCGCAGGTGAGCCCGGCCCCTGGCGACCCCGCTCCCGGCCGCGGGGAGGGCTCCGGGGGGCGCGCGGTGGGCTGACTCCGGGGGCGCCGGGGAGGCCCGACGGCTGCGGCGGGAGCGCTGAGGCCGGCGCCCCGCCCGCAGGTGGGTCCGCACATCCCGCGCGCCGCCCTGGCCCGGCTGCTGCGGGACGCCGAGGGGCTGCAGGCGCTGGCGCTGGCGCCGTGTCACGAGTGGCTGTCGGACGCGGACCTGCTGCCCGTGCTGGCGCGGAACCCGCAACTGCGGAGCGTGGCGCTGGCGGGCTGCGGGCAGCTGAGTCGCCGCGCGCTGGGCGCGCTGGCCGAGGGCTGCCCCCGCCTGCGGCGCCTGTCGCTCGCGCACTGCGACTGGGTGGACGGGCTGGCGCTGCGCGGCCTCGCGGACCGCTGCCCGGCGTTGGAGGAGCTGGACCTCACCGCCTGCCGCCAGCTCAAGGACGAGGCCATCGTGTACCTGGCGCGGCGGCGCGGCGCCGGCCTCCGCAGCCTCTCGCTGGCGGTCAACGCCAACGTGGGTGACACCTCGGTCCAGGAGCTGGCCCGGAACTGTCCTCGCCTCGAGCACCTCGACCTCACCGGCTGCCTCCGCGTCGGAAGCGACGGCATCAGGTGCCAGGGTCTGGGCGGCAGGGCGGGCGGGCTGCAGTTAGCATAGACAGGCCGCTAGGATTATCCGGGCCAGACAGCCCACACTCAAAAACTGCACCAGTGTGCACACACTGCAAGGTTTCAGACCGTCTGGCTTCTCTTCTCCAAGGGGGAACTCTCCGTCCTGGGCACACCTACGGGCCAGGTTTCCTCTTGCAGACCCGGAAAGCCCCGGATCCCTGGAGCGTTTGACCCCCATCTAGACCGTCTCCCCCGTGTCTAGCGAGCCCTACACTGCAGAGATCTGGGATTTGCTGGAGCCGGCGGAGGTGGAGGGCAGTGGTCCGGCTGAGGGAGTGGGAGCCCCTGGCTTCAAGCCTTACCCCTCCTCCCACAGGACGCTGGCCGAGTATTGTCCCGTGCTGCGCTCCCTGCGGGTGCGGCACTGCCACCACGTGGCGGAGCCCAGCCTGAGCCGCTTGCGGAAACGGGGAGTGGACATCGATGTGGAGCCACCGCTGCACCAGGCCCTGGTGCTCCTGCAGGACATGGCAGGCTTCGCGCCCTTTGTCAACCTGCAGGTCTAACTTCCTGTCAGGGGAGCCAGCTGAACTGTGTGGTGTGGCCCGGCACAGAACTGCAGGGAAACTGGACTGTAGGGGTGTGGGGGCCTCTGCTGAGGCCTGTGCCCTGCCCCACCCTGGAACCTCAAATAAAGATCTTTTTGCCCTCTTTTGCCTGGTGCTACCCTGTTAGAGACAGGGGATGTGGTGCTGGGACAGGAATTGTATCCCAGCCCTGAGGCAGAAATGACCAAAATGCAAGAATGCACACACACCTTTCTTGGCCACCTTTACTGTGCCTGGGGAACAGCTCCAAGAGTAGGTTAACACCCTGGAGCAAGGAAGGAGAGCCCTGGACCAGGAAGAAAGCAGTCAGGGAGAGAGGAGCCCCCTGGGGCTCGCACAGGTCTCCCACCCGCCTCGGGGGCCTGAGCCTAGCTGGCCCGGACGGAGTCCAGCGAGCGCTTCAGTGGAAGCGGTACTTCCGCGCTGGTTTGAGGTTGATGTATGTGGCCTTCATCTCCTCAGCCTCAGGGTTCCGTACATCTTTGAATCGTTCCCCTTTGGTGCTCACTACCTGGTTGTCGATATAGCGGATCAGCTTCTTGGGGGCCTGTTGGGGAATCCAGTGGTGAGCAGTAGGAACCAGGTGCCACTCCCTCCCCACTCCACATCTGCAGCTGACCCAACTTTCTTACCTCCTTGGGAGCCATGGGCCGGTGAGTCTTCTGGTCCTCTGCACTGTCCACCATCATGTACCTGCCAAAACCAGCTGGATGAAGCTGCTCCACTGTTGGAGACCACTAAGAAGCGGCTCTCAGCAGGATTTAAAATTAACTAATTGGCCTTTTATTTATCTGTGAGCCTGTCCTAGGCCTAGGCCCCTTGCCTGGCGATGGGAGCTGATTCATAGTAAGTGAACCTCTATGAATCACTGGTCCTGGATGAGGCCTGTAGTGGCTGATGAGGCCAGAGATACCTCAAAGGGCAAGATATGGCCACAGCTGAGGACATCTTGGCTCCAAAATCAATTATGTAAATAGAGACTGCAGCTGCAGGCATCTTACCCTGCAGACATCGCAGTCCCACCACAAATTCTATCTTGGAGATAAGACAGTTCTCCTTAATTGGCACAATTTACTACTTGGAGAAGTCTTTGAAGTGACTCCCAAGGTCCTGCTCATGTCCCGAGCTTTCCTCAGTATCCCCTCTCTTTGTCTGCTATGGAAATAAATACGGGTGGTCCAGAGAAGCTCTTTGTCTTAGCCCTCATGATAGCCTCAGAGTCAAAAACTCTGTAAGGGCTTTGATCCTCCTGGAGCCCTAAAATCATACCACTTGTCTCATTTATTTAAGCTTTCGCCATACACTCGTTCGGAAGATTGGGAATCTAGACTGGGTCCCTGATACTCCACCCTGAAAGACACTCCAGGACCCAGCCCAGCCAAGACTCACTTCTGCAGGATGAAGGACTTCAAATCATCCTTTTGGGGACCTCTAAGGCGCCTGGGCAGGTCCTGTGGAGAGGGGCAGCTTAGTCTAGGTCTGATGGCACCCAGAGGGGAAATAGATGGGGACAGTAAGGTGGGGGCTTCACATCAATGCAGTGAGCTGAGGCTGCGTTGGGGGGCGTTGAAGAAGATACCTGACTGGGGCCGTCCCAGGCTGGAGGCCCCTCCTCCTTCCCCTCTACCAGCATCTGCACTGCCGCTTCCAAGTCTCCCCGAGCTTTGGCCAGCACCCACTGGGCTTGCTCCACTGAGCAGGTAGGGAACACCTCAAGGAGAACGTCCACCCCTGGCAGCAACTCCTCAGTGGCAGCTGCCTGTGAGCACAAGAGTCGACGAGAGGCACAAGAGTTGACAAGAGTTCCTTCTGGCCGGCCCCAAGCCTGCTTCTCAGGCCCTTTACCATTACCTCATCTTGGGCCTCCCCAGTGACGGCAGGAGAACTGGTCTCTTCCTTGAGCTTTTCAGGCCGCTGCTGGGGATCTGGGGAGATGGGTACCTGACCTTGGACACAAGAGCTTTGTGGCTGCAAGTTTTCTTAAAGAGGCAGAGAGGGCATCAGTTTTGCTGGAACTCTGGGAGGTGGTTATGAATCTCCCAAGTGCCAGAGCTTCAGACTCACCTTTGTTCCTGGCGTCACTCAGCTGCCCTGAGAGCTTCTGCATCATGTCCCCCACTGTGCCCCTGAAAGGACAAGGAAGGTGGTGAGAGGCCCCTCCGAAGCAGCCCCACCTTTTGGCCCCAGCCAGAACCCACCTGGGGATGTGGGCAAAGCCAGGCACATAGGCCTCCATCATCTCAGTGAAAGCCTCCATATCAAAGTTCTCCTCAGATGGGCCAGCGGGGCCCAGGTCCTCCAGGACCCCAAGCACATAGGAGAAGATTACTTCATCCAGGCCACTGCAGGAACAAGACAAGACAAGCCCTGGCTAGGCACCTCCACCGAGCCTGAGACCCCAGCCCTTGGCCCCACAGGGGTCCATAATTCAGACCTCAGTCCTTGAGGCCAGGGAGTATCCCCTTCCCTCGGAGATCTGGTTTTCCGCCCGTCCAAAAAGGTGCGGAAGGCCCTCTGCGTGAACCCATACCGGCCCTCCCCACAGCAGGAATAGGGCTGAGTGCTTCCCGCCCATCTTTCCATCAGCCAGGGCCCAGGGCACTGTGGGTGGCAGTGACTGTCCTGGCTCAGTCCCCTACCTGACGTCAGCCTCTGGGAGATGTGCCCGCACAAAGGCAAGGAGGGCCGCACTGACAATCCGCTCCAGCTCCATGCGTGCGTCTCGCCTGGAGGGACACAGGACGGAGAATGCCAGGCCCTCTGCGCCTGCCCCACTCACCAGGCCTGTGGCAGCCGCCCTGCCTCCCCGCCCGCCCTGCCACATTTGTTGGTATTGGCCCTCCCAGTGGAGCCACAGCCCCTCCACCACCGGTCTCCACCTCCCCCAGCCCACGACAGGGCACAGTGCTGTCTGCAAAAGGCCTCCCCCTTCCCTGCCTCTCCTCATCCTCTAGCAGCAGGCCCAGACCCTCTGGCCAGAAGCCGAGGTCTTGGAGTCGCATGCCTCCTGGCTGAGGAATCTTATCATCGAGGGCGCCTCTTGGCCCTCAAGTCCAACCACAAGGAGCCTCATTGTCCAGCCCCCCAAGGAGAAGGTGACCGCGTACAGCCCTTCTCCCACCAGAACGGGCCGCCCACCCTCTGCACAAAGGGGCTTTTCTGGCTCTGGGGCCCAGATGGAAGGGGAAGTCTTTCACGGAGTCTCCCTCCTACCAGTCCCTGCCCTTCCAGTCTCCTTCCCCAGCCTGTAGGGCCCAGGAGACCTGGCCCTGGCTCGCTCCGTCAGCCTCTCCATTCCTCCTTGCTCTCCAGTCCCCCTCTCGCCTCCCAGCTGCTCCCCGAACCCGCCGAGGATCTTCCTGACTGTATGCCTGCTTTCCTGACGCCCTCTGTGCTTGCTTTCCCATCTCCAGGTCTGTGTGCAGTGTCCCCTCCGCAGAGAAACCTTCCCCGACATAACGACCATAAACAGGCAGTCCCTACTCGTCCACTCCGCACAGTATATCCTGGTGACTGCCTGCTGTCCGTCTCCCCAGCAGAGGGCGAGCCCCTAGGAAATGTGTGCTCTTAGCAGGTGCTCAGTGGCTCCTTGTTGACATGCATTCATTCATTCATCCATTCATTTTTCTGAGACAGCATCTCACTATGTAGCCCAGGCTGGCCTCGAACTCAGTGACCCCTCTGCCTCAGCCTCCTGGGTGTTGGGATTGCAGGCGTGCTCCACCACAACCAGCTTGCTTGTTAATTTATTTCATCCCCATTTACACACTCTGACTCCCCAAAGTCTGTATTTGGGAGTCCAGAACGCAGAGGTGATAAGGAATGACTCTGGGCCCATGGGTTCAACTGTCAGTGCATCTTACCATTTGGAAGGTTCAGAGGCACCTCAGTTTCCACCCACCCCAACACATCCATACACATCTCCCCTCCACAGCTCCCGCTCTGCCACCCAACCCCACTCAGTGGCCCACCCTGAAAGTTGCGGATTACCCTTGACTTCCTGCTCTAACCCCGACCTGCGCTCAACAACCACCTGTCATCCACTCCCTTATGTTTTTAAATTTGTTTTGTTTTGTTTTGTTGAGACAGGGTTTTACTATGTAGTCCAAACTGGCCTTGAACTTACAGAGATTCTCCTGCCTCAGCCTCGCAAGTGGTGGGATGACAGCTGTGTGCCCCCACGCCTGGCTCCCCACTACCTTATTATTCTCCATTGTATCCATTTCTCTCTGTAGTGTGGCTTCTGGTCCAACATCTCTACCAACATTTCTCAGGGGCAAGTCACCAGTTACTTTTTCAGGCTTTGGCGTAATAAGGTTGAGCCTTCTGAGTCGGCAAAAGAGGGCGCTACCTTTCTCACGGCTGCACCTGATAGTTCCAGTATTTCCGGCTCCACCAACCGGGCTTCTCCAGGTTTCCTCTACCTCCCTGGCTGTTTCTTCCTGGGCTCCCTCTCTGCCTTTTTCCCTGCTGCCCTCTTCAACCTCAAGGCTACTGCCTCTCTCTCCTCACTGTCAGCCTCGATCTGCAAGATCTCAGCTGGAAGTCAGGCGTGGTGGTGCATGCTTGTAATCCCAGTACTCAGGAGGCTGAGGCAGAAGGATCACTGCAAGTTCCAGGCCAGCCTGTGCTACTTTTTTTTTTTTTTTTTTGGTGGCAGTGGGGATTGAACTCACAACCTCACACCTGTCAGACAGGCAATTAAGTCACTGAGCCAAACTCCCGGCCCTGGTTTTTTGAGGCAGGGTTGCACTATGTAGCTCAGGCCAGCCTTGCGCTCGCGTTGTAGCCCAAACCAGCCTCCAACTCACAACACTTCTCCTACCTCAGCCTCCTGAGTGCTGGGATTAAAGGCGTGCGCCACCACGCCTGGCTAGCCTGTGCTACATAATAAGACTCTGTGTCAAACAACAACAACAACAATAACAACAACAAAGGCTCTCAACTAGGTCCACATCCCTTGCAGTGACTCTAAGTCACCAACTCCCAAGTGTCCAATCTTGTGGGCCAGACTCTTGCTCTTAGTGACAACCTTACATCTCTACCTCCCAGACACTGTCACATGGACGTCTAACAGGCACCCAACGTTTAACATGGCCTACAGAGACATTCTACCAAGTTTTTACTGCTCCAGGGCCATCCCCCCACCTTCCCCCCACACACCTTTTTTGTTTTGTTTCTGGTTTTGCTTTTTTTGTTTTGAGACAGGGTCTCACTATGCACTTTATATGTAGCCTAGGCTGACCTCCAACTTGCAAAGATCCTCCTGCCTCAGCCTGCTGAGTGCTGGCATAACAGGCATGCACCACTATGTCCAGCAGGGCCATCTTCCCTAAATGCATACACAGGCATGCAGCTATTCCTGCCACAGGTCTGTGAATTATCCTTGACACCATCCTGCCCTTTGCTTTCCATTAGCCAATCACTTATCAAGCCTCAACCATCCTCTTCTCTCAGCATTTTTACTTTTCTACTTAAGTCTGCTCCATTACATGCCCGCAAGAGTTTCCAAAACCTTCCCACTACCATCTCTCCTCTAGTAACCTATTCTCCACACGAGAGCTGTGTGGTCTTTACAAAAGGTTACATCTTCTCCCCCTTAAAAATCTTTTTTGGCAATACTAGTAATTGAACCCAGGGCCTTCTCACTGTTATCTCCCCTGCTCTTTTTAAATTTGTTATTTTAAGACACAATCTCACTAAATTGCTAAGTTGCCCAGGCTGGGCTCAAACTTGTGTCCACTTCCTAGAGTGCTGGAATTACAGAGGTAGGTCACCATGTCTGGTTCCCACTACCCTTTGGATAAGCCCAGAACTTTTCCTGGTCCTTGGTTCAGAGCTTTTCCCCTGTCTACATCTCTTATTCCTCAGGATATTTTTGTTGTTGTTGTTGTTAGTTTTATTTTGCTTTCTCTCTCTCTCTCTCTTTTTTTTTTTTTTTTTTTTTTCTGGTACCGGGGATTGAGCTCACAACCTCACACCTGCCAAGCAGGCGCTTAAGCCACTGAGTCAAACTCCTGGCCCTAGTTTTTTGAGGCAGGGTTGCACTATGTAGTTCAGGCCGGCCTTGCTCACATTGTAGCACAAGCCGGCCTCAAACTCACAACGCTCCTCCTACCTCACTCCTACCTCAGCCTCCTGAGTGCTAGGATTAAAGGCGTGAGCCACCACGCCTGGCTTGACTTTCTTTTTGGAGACAGGGTCTTGTTATGTAATACAGGCTGGTCTTGAACTCACTTTGAACTTGCAAGGATCCCCCTGCCTCAGCCTCCCAAGTGCCGGGTATCCTCATCATAAACCATGCCCTGCCAAGATCACTGTCCTCTACCCTGGCTTGCTTTCAGTTCATAACATCCAAGCCTCTGAGCCTCTAGAATTGGTCTGATTGCTGCCATCTTTCACGCTTACACACACATGCACACCATTGCAGACTGCTCTTTCCTTACTTTGCAGGATCTTTCACAGCTATAATTAATTATTTGGACAATGTTTAATGTTTTTTCCAGTTGTTTCATGAAGACAGGGACTATACACCTCGCTTACTCAACAGTGCACATTCAGACAAGATCAGGCACGTTCAGAGTGGTACGGACACAGACAACAGTGCGCCTTCAGCATCCCCCAGTAGGCTTTCAGTTAGCAGTTACTCCCACCTCACAGATGAAGGTAAAACTCACAGTCACCAGTCCTGACTGTGGTAGTCAAGTGCTGAGCCCAGGGCTGGGGAACAGCTCAGTGGCAAAACATCTGGCTGGCATGCAAGAGGCTCTGGGTTCCAGCACAAGTGGGATGGGCTGGTGTAGTAAGTCCAAGTCACCTAGTTCAGTGTCTATGCCAAGGACCACTCTGGGGCTGAGCTGTAGGGTATCAAGGCCTCCAAGTGCGCAAGGTCAGAGCTACCATCTATGATCACAGTTGCCCAGCCCTGAGTAGTAACACAGGATTGCTAGAAGACCAAAGGAGTCGCTTTGGGTTTTTTTGAGACAGGGTCTGCTGCATAGTCCAGCCTCAAACTTGCTGCAATCCTTCTGTCAGCCTCCAAGTGCTGGGATGGCCCA
This sequence comes from Dasyprocta punctata, assembly GCA_004363535.1. Taxonomy (NCBI): domain Eukaryota; kingdom Metazoa; phylum Chordata; class Mammalia; order Rodentia; family Dasyproctidae; genus Dasyprocta; species Dasyprocta punctata. Next base: position 12,229 of record RJWM01006181.1, on the reverse strand, counting down.
CTGTGCCTGGCAGGGATCACTCTGGGAAGCAGGACTAGCCCAGCCCGCCAGGGAGATGCCTGCCTCTGCTTCACAACCTTAGCCATGAGCCTGAGGCTCAGTCTCTGTGTGCCCGATCTCACTACACAGATCCCCTTAGGAGGTCACCCCTGCAGAGATCCCCAAACCCTGGCTGCTATGAGTGGCTCGGGAACTGCAGGAAAGTGCAGTGTCCAGAGAAGTTCCTCCAGAGTGTGTCTAAAGTCTCTATTTTTTGTTTGTTTGCTTGTTTGGTTTGGTTTTTCATTTGTTCAGTACTAGGGATCAAGCCATGGGCACTCTACCACTAAGCTACATTCCCAGTCCTTTTTATTTTTTATTTTGATACAGGGGCTCAATAAATTGACCAGGCTGTCTTTGAACTTACAGTCTTCTGGCCTTGGCCTTTTTTTTTTTTTTTTTTTTTTTGCGGCACCGAGGATCGAACTCACAGCCTCACACCTGCCAGACAGGTGCTTAAGCCGCTGAGCCGAACTCCCAGTCCTAGTTTTTTGAGGCAGGGTCGCACTGTGTAGCTCAGGCCGGCCTTGGGCTCACGTTGTAGCCCAAGCCGGCCTCGAACTCACAACACTCCTCCTACCTCAGCCTCCAGAGTGCTGGGATTAAAGGCGTGCGCCACCACACCCGGCTGGCCTTGGCCTTCTGAGTAACTGGGATTACAAAAATGTGCCACCCTTCCTGCTTCAATGCTTCTCAATTTTTTTTTGTTTGTTTTTGTTTTGTTTTGTTTTGTTTTATCCAAGTTCTGGCTGGAGAATTATTACTGGGAAGCTCCACACTGTCCCCAAAGAGCATCCTGAACTTTTCTGCTGACTTGTCTGCTAAGCGACCATCCTCCTTCCTCTTACTCCTGGGCGGCCCAGGCTGCAAAGCTTACCACATCTCGGGTTCTACCCTGCCCCAACTCCACACAGACTCTCAGCCTTCTTCGGCATGTCCTTCCTGCTCCTCCTAATTTCCAGGCTCCTCCTAATATTTTTCTCCTCATATTCCCTAACGTGGGGATGTTTTGGAATACTAAACTGGTTTCCTAAGATGCAGCCTAAATAGCAAGGCTCCTCCAAAACAGGACATGATTTCCACGAGAGTTTTCAGATTCCAGATCTAGCCCACAGAATCCCATTCCTTCCTGGGAGCCCCAAATCAGGGATCACTTGGTGGTGCCTATGAAAGGTGACTATCATCCTGTCATTACTGTTTACCAAACATGATTCAAAACACTTTACCTGTATTAACTTACTATACCTCACAACCCTAAAATACGGCTACTAATAACATCCTGATTTCATCTGAAAGGAAACTGGGAGGTTAAGTAATTTGCCCAAGATCACAGAGCAAGTTAATGACCAAAGGACACCCAGGCAGTCTCACCCCAGTTAGCTCCCACACTGCGGCTCATGATGCCAGCGGTGCAGCCAGGTCTGTATTACGGTCCTCTGCAGGCATCCTGCCTACTAAGGGATCCTTGCTCATACCAGCCCCGGTGCTCAAAACCCCTCTCCCAACCCCATTCCACAAGCCTTTCTCTCTGCAGCCAGCAGACCCTATCCTCACTGCCCCAAGACAGCCCAGAGCATTAGAGACCCTCTGGGCCAGTTAGGCGCGAGGTGAGCCGTACCCCGCTGCTCCCTTGGGGTGGGGAGGCGTGCTGAGGGGCCTGAGCACAGAAAGGTCCTGGGGAGCCAGGGGAGGCAGTGGGGGCAGGGGATAAGCACCGAGGTCTTCACTGCTTCTCCCATCTCCCGAGTCCCACCTGGATCCAACGAGGCCCTCGTAAGATACCACTCTCTCCTTACCCTCCAGACCGCCCTGAGGACGCCAAGGACGCCGAGGGGAACACAAGGAACACGGGACCCCGCCACCCAAAGTCAAGCGGGAGCATCAGCGCGGGAGGCGGCGCGCAGGAAGCGGGACTGGAAGCGCACACTGCCTTGACCCGCCCGCGGGCGACCGCGTCGGCCGGGGGCACAGGGGCGCAGCTAGGGGGCCCACGACGACAGGCCTGAGCAAAGAGATGTGCCTTGGTACAGGCCACGGCGAGAACCAGACAGGGTTCGGGGGCGAGGGGTACCGTGGGGAACACACAGGACAGATACCCCGGGTCAGCGATCTCTGCGACACTCCTAGCCCTGAGGTGGGGGCTGGAGGGGAAATCACCTGCTCCGTAGGGAACCGCCAGCGATTTGTCCCGCGCGGGGAAGCTCTCATACCCCCAGCCCCACCAACGAGATCAAAGGCGGGGCCCAGAGAGGCTCCCTTCCAGAGACGCTGTGGTGGCCATTTTTGAGAAGGGCAAATTGCCTATAACGGGGCGGAGCTTCTACTGCGCTTCTCCAGTGTCCCGGGGCTTTGGACGGGCTCACGCAGTAGCCATTTTTGTTGAGTGGGTCGGGGACGGCTCGAGAAGGTCTTTCCAGTGGCTAGACTCACAATGGTGGGAACCATACTCCCGCTTTGCTCCTTCTCGCTGCCAGAAGTGCACGATCTTTCAGTCGCACCTTAGCGTCTTCCTGTCCGACCTGTGCCCTGTCCTCCAGAATCTTTGCCCTGAAAGCCTACCGATTTTTTTCCTCTTTCCTCCATGTCTGTGCTGCCCTTCCACGGACCCCTCAGCTCGTTGGATCTAGTGGCTTCTACGGCAAGACCCCACGCTCTTCCCCACATTCCAGCCTCTTTTCCCATTCGTGGTCAGTCTTGTACTTTTTTTTTTTTTTTTTTTTTTTTTGAGACAGGGTCTCACTGTGTGGTTGGTTCAGGCTGACCTGAACTCCCAGCGATCTTCCTGCCTCAGCCTCCAGCCTGCTGCGATTACAACCTTGCACCACCGTGCCCGTCTACTCGGTCAGCTCTTAGGGACTGACTTCCCTGGACTGCCAGTCCCTTTTGCATCGCTTTCACTGCTGTCTCTCCAGGAGTAGGGTGGGTCACAGGTTGTTGGGAAGTTGATGTGCACCAAGTGTCCAGGTTGAGGATCCACCTGAGCCCCGATTCTGGGGCTGCAGACCCCCACCCCCCAATCCAGTGCCTTCATGTCCCTGTGGGCAGAGCTGCTAATCTAGGCCTGGGGAGCTGTACACCAGGACCAGGCAAGGCCTCAGCCTTCCTCTTTTTGTTCCTGCTGCTCAGGTTCCCGATACTGCCCTGAGGAGAAACCCACAGCCATCCCTTCCTGGGAACCCCAAAATTCGTCATAAAAGAATGTTAATCCATTATGGTCAGCAGTGAGGAGCCCATTTTCAGTTCTAGACCCCTTGTAGGGAGCAAAGGATCCGAACTCACAGTCCAAGGGGAAAATTTCCATCTTCCCCTCTCCTCTAGGACTAGGCAGCACCACGATAGGGAAAAAGGGATTATTACTCCCTCTTCCACCCCTGTCCCTCGTCACGGCGCCGCCCCACCCCTAGCGGGGCCCTCTGGCTTTAGAAAGAGTGGGTTGCCAATTGGCGTCTCTTGTCCTGTAAAACACGGGCTGCTGCTGCCGGCCAGGCGCTGCTGGAGTTAATGAGGGGTGGCAGTGACAGCCACTTTGAACTCTGGCCAGTCTCCTGGGAAGGGGGTGGCAGACACCCCATCAGCCCAGGCCTCCCTCAGCCCTCCCCCTTCAGCCCCTTCCTCCTGCCTGTCCGTTGCACAATACCGCAATACCGATGACTCCTCGCTGCTCCCCGCCCCCATTCCGGGAACTTGCAGGTTTCCTCGGTGGAACTGCCCCCAGCTCTGAGCCAAGGTCCCTGCACCCGTCCTAGATGCTGTCCCCTCCCTTCTCCAAAACTCCCCGTTTCTCCGGTGGCAGCTGTGTGGAGTTAGGTACCAGAAAGCGCCTCCTGGGCTTGGAAGGGAAGGGGATGGGAAGGCTCTCTCAGCGCACCCCTCTATCCCCAGCTCAAACCCGGGGAGCCCTATGGGTCAGGTTCTGGGGCTGAAGAAGGGAGGGGAAGGAGATGGCCCTGCAGAGTCACAGAACATACACAGATGTTGGGGTGAGGGCTTTGGGGAGCCCCTCGGCCGGCCCACCCTAGTCCTCCCTCCTCAGGAGGGAGCACACCCTGTCTGCCCCTGCGGTGCTGCTTGAAGCCACACATTGGGAAGGGGCAAGAGCAGCGCGGCTTCCCCCTCGTCCCCTCGGATGACTTCTGCAGCTGGTGTCTGGGAGCTGGGGGCTGGGGTGTCCGTCCCTGAAGGGAAACACTGGGAGCCTAGGCTCCCCACCATTTTGCCTCAGAATGAGGACCCGAGCCTGAACTCGGCCTCGAGGCAGCTGTTGCTGGCACTGAGAGAGAGAAAGAACCAGTAGGCTGATCTCAAGGGGTAAGGGGGCCCAGCGAGAGACCCAGATGGGGAAGGGGACACTTGGAAGAACAGAGGGGTCCCGCTCCGGCTTGAGGTCTGAGAGGACTCTGGGCAAGGTTCCTGGCCCTCCCACACCTTCCTCCTTTCTCAGAAGCCGGCGTGGGGCGGGGGCGGGCGCGGGGGCGGCGCGGGGCGCGGTGGGGGCCTTTTTAAGGAGCTCCGGCCTCGCCGCCCGCCCGCAGGAGCCCCACAGCAGAGCCAGCGCCCGCGCCGGACCGCGCTGCGTCCTGGGTAAGTGCTGCCCCTTCGCCTGGATTCAGCAGGGCGGCTGGTTTGGCAGTCCCTGTCCGGGGACCCTCGATTTCACTCTCCAGAAAATGAAAGTGTGTTTCAGGGAAATCTTTCTTCTCTCCTCAGCTTTCCCAAACATAAGACCAAGTGGGAGACTTTCGGGGAGCCTTAATGCTAGGCTCCCAGCTTGAGGATCTCCTCGGGGCCAGAAAGCCCCTGGGTCTACGCGCGATGCCCTTCTCACTGTGTCTTCTGGCTCTTTCCTCCAGCCCACGTCTGGCCCCACCGGGAGCATTTCTGGGCAGGAGTTGACAGGCCTGACTCTGCAGTGCCCGTGGTCGGGGCAGAATTCCTGCCGGCAGCCGGGCCGTCCAGCCCGCTCCAGTTCTGAAACGTAGGCATCCTTGTCCACTCCCTAGCTGTGGCCCCCATTTTCAGCTCCAAGCTTAGTGCCCCAGGCGTAGGAAGTGTCTTTGAGATCTCTGGTTCTAGGTTCTGCCTGGACCTCCCGTTGCTCATCTTGGGAATGGGGAAGATTCCCAGAAGAAAGCACCGGAGAGCGGTGTCTGACTGAGAGTGACCTGGCCGCTTGGCTCTGAGAACTGAGTTCCATAGGCTGTGAGCTCCAGCAAATGCCCTAGGGACTCAGTTCTGGTGCCCGGCTGTGCCGAGTCTCCCAGGCTGCAGGCAAGCTGAGAGCCCCGGCTCACAGCACCCCAGGGTCTCCCGCAGCCCCCCATCCTGCCCCCTGGCAAAGGCTTTTAATGACTTTGACTTGGACTGCTTCAGAGGCTCCCCAGGTCTCTTCCTCGGCTTGGCCCCACTGAGCCGTTGAGCCTAATCTTCTGCCCTCCAGGAACCCCTGCGGCTTCCTCTCCTGCTGCCAGGCATTCCCTGTCTTTCCTTCCTCAGCTCTGACAGGGACTCGCTTTGTCTGCCCTTCCTCGACTCTGATAGGGACACCTCTTTGCCACCAGCTATCTATCAGAATCCTGCACATTCTTCAGATCCTCCGAGATGCCTGTTCAAAACACCCTGAACTCACTATGTAGCCCAAGTTGACCTTGAACTCTTGGCGATCCTCCTGCCTCAGCCTCCCGGGTGCTGGGACTACAGGTGTGCACCACTACACCTGGCAAGAAGCCCCTTTCAACTCCCCAACAGTGGGACTGGATTCATGAATTCCTGCCCTCATCTTCTCAAGTGTTCTGCGCACAGTAGTTCCTCAGTAAATGTTCTTGCATTTTGTTGAATGTGTCTCATGTAAAAAGACAATTTTACCTAGAGATTAAAGGCAATCAGGTGTATTCTTGATACCAGCATGATATATAAGCTTTGGTAAGTCATTAGTCTCATCTGTAAGTGAAAATAATGTCTACATCAAAGTTTGAGGCTGGGCATAATGGTGCACATCTGTGATCCCAACACTTGGGAGACTGAGGCAGGAGGATCACTATGAGTTTGAGGCCAGCCTGGGCTGTAAACCCTGGGAGTTAAAGACCAGCCTGAACTACATAGTAAAACCCTGTCTCAAAAAGATAACATTTCTGAGCATTTAATTTAATGAGTTGGTAAGCCAGGCATGTTGGCACATGCCTGTAATCCCACCACTCAGAGTCGGGCGTGGTGGCGCTCGCTTTTAATCCCAGCACTCGGGAGGCTGAGGTAGGAGGAGCGTTGTGAGTTTGAGGCCGGCTTGGGCTACAATGAGAGTGCAAGGCCAGCCTGAGCTACACAGTGCGACCCTGCCTCAAAAAACCAGGGCCGGGAGTTTGGCTCAGTGACTTAAGCGCCTGTCTGACAGGTGCGAGGTTGTGAGTTCAATCCCTGGGGCTGCCAAAAAATATATATATATAAATAAATAAATAAAATAAAATAAAAATAAAAATCCCACCACTCAGGAGGCTGAGGCAAGACTAGCCTGGAGTTCAAGGTTACAGAGTGAGCCTGTCTATAGTAGTACAGTTAGAAGACAGAAGACTGGGGATATAGCTCAGTGGCACAGTGTCTGCCTGGCAAGTGCGAAGTTGTGAGTTTGATTCCCGATACCAAGAAAAAAATGTACACTTAGAAAGTCAGTCCAGGGAAGCTGAGGGAGCCATCCCTTCCCTTCATTCAGCTGTGGGCACAACACCGCTCAATGATTATCCCCATTTAAGCTCAGGAGGTCGCGATTCCTGAGGCAGCAGAATGGGAGGCACTTGGAGGTGTCTGGCCACGGTGGGAGGCACCTGAGGTTAGAGGTGTCCAGCCTCTTAAGATACTGGAAGTCTGAGTTAGGGACTGGAAGGCTGAGTCGATGAGGGTTCCTCGTCCTCTCCGGAACCAATGCACTGGCCTGGGGCTGGCGGGTGAGCGAGCCTGCATGGACACTGCTGACACCACCGCCAGCGGCAGCTTTGCCTACGACTGTGACTGTGGGTTCCTCCTCCTTCTCCTCCTCCTCCTCTTTCCCTCTGCCCTTCTGCCCTTCTGCCTGTTTCTGCTGCTACCTCCAGGATCTTCAGTAAACGTAGTGACTTACTGCAAAGTGTTCGCTTGACCATTCTTGTTGTGCACAAGAACCTGCACTACTTTTGGCCCATTCAAGTGTAACATTATTAAGAAGAGAAGAGTTAGTGATCACATAAGGCTTTAGGCACAGAACCTGGGACATAGCAAGTACTCAGTACTAAGTAAGAGGCGAGGTCATGAGTCTTAGTTTGTCCCCTTAAGTGAGTTTGTCCCCTTAAGTGGAATGATTGCTACCCAAGAGGCAGTTGTGGGCTGGGGGTTGAAATTGGCCAGCCAGGTTTTCCCGAGCGAGTGGCTCCAGACCAGATGCCAGGGCCGAGTGAGAGCAGGCAGGGCAGGAGGACAGGGCCTTCAGAATGGGACTGGGAGCCCACTCCCTGCTGGGAGCCAGTCCTCTGGCCTCTGCCAGCTGTGTGACCGTGGATGAATGAGTCCCCCTCTCCAGCCCAGCTTGCCTGGATAATGTAAATCTAGGGGATGGGGCCAGATGCATAGAGGTCTGTGGCAGCCCATCGGCACTGGGGATCGAACTCACAACCTCGCGCCTGCCAAACATGCACTTAAGCCACTGAGCCAAATTCCCGGTCCTAGTTTTTTGAGGCAGGGTTGTACTGTGTAGCTCAGTCCGGCCTTGCGCTCACGTTGTAGCCCAAGCTGGCCTCAAACTCACAACGCTCCTCCTACCTCAACCTCCCCAGTGCTGGGATTAGAGGCATGAACAATCACACCTGGGTTTTTCTTTTCTTTTTCTAATGAGTTGTGCCTTTCTAAGGGTTCAGGTCAAAGATCCAACCAGGAAGCAGGCTGTACACACAAAGGGGCTCTGGAGAGACACCAGGTGTGCCCCTCTCTAGCTGCCTGCAGCCAGCCTCCAACAAGGCTGGCTATGGAGGGGCGGAAAGAGAAGCCACAGGGAGGAATGTGTCCAAGGACTGTGGCTCCTGAGAGCTGGAAGTTGAGAGTACTGTAGATGCACAGATAAATGAATAAAAACATTTGGATTTACAGAAATATGTCTAGCCCGGTATGGTGGGCGCATGCCTCCAATCCCAACACTTCAAAGGCTGAGGCAAGAGGATCACCACGAGTTCAAGGCCAGCCTGAACTACAGAGTGGGACCCTGTCTCAAAAATAAATAAATAAATAAATAATAAATCAGGAATGTGTTGAGAAAAGAACAAAACTCATTCTCCTATCACAGTGTCCTAACAGACTCACCAAAGCTAACCTTTTCCCATATTGCTCCGCTCCCATTTCTCTCTCCAAACACATGTGTGCATCTGTGTAATTTTTTTCCTGACTGAGGAATGAATTGCAAGTTTGTTTTGTTTTTTATTTTTGTTCTTATGCTGGGGAAATGGAACTCAGGGCCTTCACACTACATTTCTCAGCCTTTAAAAGATTTTAATTTTGATACAGGGTCTTGCTAAGTAGCCAAATTGCCCAGGGTGGGGTAGAAATTTTGATCCTCCTACCTCAGGCTCTCTGCATTTTAAATTGCAGTTTTTATGTCTCCTTGCCCCTGAATATTTCATTGTATACATCCTAAGAAGAGGACACTCAGCTGGGCGTGGTGGCACACGCCTTTAATCCCAGCACTCTGGAGGCTGAGGTAGGTGGAGCGTTGTAAGTTCGAGGCCGGCTTGGGCTACAATGCAAGTGCAAGGCCGGCCTGAGCTACATAGCGCAACCCTGCCTCATAAAACCAGGGCTGGGAGTTTGGCTCAGTGGCTTAAGTGTCTGTCTGACAGGTTCGAGGTTGGGAGTTCAATCCCCGGTGCCGCAAAAAAAAAAAAAAAAAATTAACTTCTCTACACTACTGGGATCTACCCTACATTCTTTACTCAAATTTTGCTACTTGTCCAAATAATGTGCTTCATAGCTGTGTTTTGTTTTCTCCAGTCCTGGAACTGGAAGCCAGGGAGTGCCGAGCAGTGTCTCCAGCCATTCATTCATCTATCCGCTGTCTGTTTATCCATTTTGTAGGACTGAGGGTCTGACCTAGGTGCCTTCCTAACCCTTTTTTCTTTAGTTGCTAAATTGTAGATTGGGCTCAAATTTGTAACCCTCTTGCATCAACCTCCCAGAGTACTAGAATTACAGGGTGTGCCACCATACTCAGCTAGGAATGGTAATTTCCTTTTTTTTTCCAAGATAAAGTTTCACTGTGAATCCCAGGCTGGCCTTGAACTCACAGCAATCCTCTTGCCTCAGTCCCCTGCCTGTGGGATTACAGGTGTATACCACCACAACCACCAGGAAGGATATATTCAAGACCAGCCTGAACTACATAGTGAGACCCTGTCTCAAATGAATGAATGAATGAATGAATGATTTGGATGCTGGTTGTGTGTGTTACTATTAGGGTATCATTGTTCAATGATTCCATGGGTAATTCTAAGACTTTAGATTCTACAATTTGACCCTTATATATGTGAGCAAAGATGCATATCTCAGGACATTTATTTTCCTGTCACCTTCACTACTTCCAAAGGAAATCAATTGCTCTATTCTTTCACCTGTTGTACTTCAAAAGCCTCCTAACCAGTCTTTCTATTTCCACAGCAATCGCTGTACAACCTCTCCACATCGCAGCCATAGTAGAAATTTGAAACTCCTGGCCGGGTGTGGCGGTGCTCACCTGTGATCCCAGCACCGTGGGAGGCCTGAGGCTGGAGGATCACAAGTTTAGCCCCGCCTGGAAAATAATAAAATAAAAAGTGGGGGGCTGGCCAGGCGTGGTGGCACATGCATGCAATTCCAGGAAGCTGATGCAGGAGGATCACTGTTAGTTTGAGGTGAGCTGGAGCTACATAGTGAGATCCTGGCTTAAAGAAAGGAGGGAAGGAAGGGAAGGAAGGGGCGAAGGAGCAGAGGAGTGGAGGAGGGGCTAGAGCTGTAGCTCAGTGCGGAGGCTCTGTGTTCACTCCCCTGAAGGAGCCAGCCTATGAGTTTGTACTTGGGGGCGGGGAGTGAACAAGGACGAATAACAAAGAGACACAGAATTAGGTTAAAATGTGGGGGCCCAGAGGGCTCTTGTTTCCCTTCCACAGGGAACTCTAAGTCCCTGACACACCCTGCCTTTATTCACTCAGACCTGGGTACCAGCAATTAGAGTAACACACGATTCACCTGCCTCCCACTATCTGTGGTACAAGTCTGGGTAACCAGCTGGGCTCAGCTGTGTTAACTGTTCCCTAAAACCTGCGGTGCATTAGTATGCTTGCACCCCACCTTTCTCCTTAGGGTTCACATAGCACAATCCCCAGTAACACACACACACACCCCTGATCACATCACTGACTTGCTTCTAACCTTCCACCTGGTAACAATAAAATCCAAACCTGGGTGTGGCAGTGCGTGGCTCTAATCCCAGCACTAAAGAGGCTGAGGCAGGAGGATTACCATGAGTTTGAAGCCAGCCTGGACTGCATAGTGAAATCCTGTCTTAGAAAAAGAAAGAAAAATTAGAGATAAAGCCAGATCCTGTAGGACCCGCAGCCTCGTTGAGAATTTTAGATTTTATACTTAATGGGTAGAGGGTTACCAGCAAAAGAGTAGTATGATCATCTTTTTTTTATTCTTTCCCCATGGCCCTTATACTGAGTTACATCCCAGCCCTTTCTATTTTTTATTTTGAAACAGGGTCTCACTAAGTTGACAAATAGCCTGAACTGGGCTTGATCTTGCCATCCTCCTGCCTCAGCCTCCCATAGCACTGGGATTACAAGCATGCACCCACAACACCTAACTCTAACACCATTTGCCACTATTGGGCCAGGATATTTCTCAGTGGAGCAGCACTTGCCTGGCAAGCATGAGGTCCCGAGTTCCATTCCCAGTACATAAAAAAAGACTGCATTTGCCACTATCTTCCCACCAGCTCACAGGGCAGACACTCACCACGGGGTCATAGGCCTGCCCTTCTTCAGCAGGGGTTCCCGTGACTTAGAGAGGTCTGGATTCCATCTCTGCCTCCTCAGGGAGGCTGCTCTAACTCTGGTGCAGGGTGGCACGGCTGACATCTGTCATGCGGTCACCTCTGGATCACTGTCAGTTCTGCTCCTCTGTGTTACGCTTCTCGTGTGAGCTCCCCAAGGACTGGTTCCCTGCTGTCGCCGGTTCCTAGAAGCAGCCTGGGCATAGCGTGGCTTTTGTGCTCATTCTCCCCTCTGCCTGGCTCCGGGGATTGAACTCACAATCTTGTGCCTGTCAGACAGGCGCTTAAGTCACTGAGCCAAACCCCTGGGCCTCGTTTTCTGAGGCAGGGTCGCACTGTGTAGCTCAGGCCGGCCTTGCGCTGGTGTTGTAGCCCAAGCTGGCCTTGAACTCACAACGCTCCTCCTACCTCAGCCTCCCAAGTGCTGGGATTAAAGGTGTGCACCACCACGCCCGGCTCCATCAATTACGTTTTTAACTTTTTTTTTTTTTTTTTGAAGAGACAGGGTCTTGTTGTGTAGTTCAGGCTGTAGCCCAGGCTGGCCTTGAACTCAAGGTGATCCTCCTGCCTCAGTCTCCCAAGTACTGGGATTACAGGCATATGCCACCATACCCAACTACACTTTTTTTTTTTCTGTTTTTGCAGTATTGTCGCTTGAACCCAGGATTTTTTTTTTTTTTTTTTTTTTTTTTTTTTTTTTTGTCTTTTTGAGACAGGGTCTCGCTGTGCAGTTCAGGCTGGCCTTGAGTTTGCTTTGTAGCCCAGGTTGGTCTTGATCTTCCAATGATCCTTCCTTAGCCTCCCAAGCATGAACCTAGGATCTTGTTAAATTGCCTAGGTTAGGCTTGAACATGCAGTCCTCCTGCCTCAGCCTCAGAGTATTGGGATTACAGGCATATACTAGTATATTGGGTTTAGTCTTTTAATTAAATTTTCCAGGACATACAGCAGAACCACAGGCCATGCTGCCTTCTTGTGATTATTTGTTGGGTGAGGAGTTGGACCCAGGGTCTTGTGCATGCCAGACAAGCACTGTGTCACTGAACTGTCACCAGCCCACCTCCTTGTGTTTTAATTTTTTTACAAAGGAAGGAAAAATAAGACAAAACTAGACATAACAAAATTCACAATCTATGTTTAATAAAGGGTTAAGCA
>RJWM01006180.1:0-85950 GCA_004363535.1 Dasyprocta punctata | reverse complement strand
AAAATCATCTAATGGTAAAATAGAGTGTAATTCACAGCACATGTTGGAAAACTGAAAAACCAGTCCTTGGAAAGGGCAAGATTCAAAAGACCTCCAAGGTCGACATAGTGGAGATCTGCTGCTGTCACTGGAACTCCACAGTTTTGTGTTAGTATATTATCTGCTCCTATGTGCTAATTCCAAGAAGAAAGGCCATTGGCCTAGTTGGGAATTTTCCCTTCATCTAGCTAAAGGGAAAAAAGAGCTTCCTGGTTGACTATCTCAGCAGCCTGTTCAGGAGAGGATGGTGCTCCCTAAGCGGGTAGGGGTGCTGCTTGATCTGAAAACCCCTGGACATACACTGAAGTGAATGACTGCCATGAACCTGCATCTGGGCAGTAAAGATAGACATAGTAAATAAAACAATGTGCTACAATTTTGGCAGTGTTGGGACCTGTGTGAAATCAAGTGTGATGAAGTCATTACTAAAGGTATTAAGTGATAGGAGACTCTGTGGATGAATGCCAGGTCACAATTACTAAACTCAAAAGAACCTACAACCAGCCAGGATGGTAGGGGGATTAAGGATTAAAGAGTTAGGCACCAAACTCATAGGAACATCTTTCTATGTATGTTTTCCCCTGAACAGTAAGGATAACAATGATGTCTACTTTTACAAAGTCAATGTGAAGAATACGCTACAGATAATGCCTGAAGAGAGCATAGTTTGGGACGTGATGCTCAGGAAGTGTCTTCTTCTTAAGACATTCCCAAGAGTGTCACTTGGGCATTACTTTATGATGACTTACGCCTTTCCAATGCTCATGGTTCATCTCTATTATTATCATGGAACTTTATGTGCTTCAAAAGTGCTATGTCCAGAAGGAGCCTCTGTAAGGCATTTGAATGGCTTGGGATGGAGTACTAAACAAAATCACTATGGATCCCAGTGACCACCATGCTAAGCACAAGTCCTTCCCAGATTTTAGGGAACTTTATGGCATGAGTATTTGACTGACATAAAAAGGGAAGAGAAAAAGTGAGGCCAAGACAACACACATGATGAAACACTATGAGGGTTTGTATATTTTTAGAAACATACACAGGGATTCCTCCTCACTCACAGTCCTCATGTTTCCAGCATGTTGGCCCAGGGCTCATTAATGGCCAGTGGTCATTGGCCAAGCTAGCTAGCCATGTTAGTTCACATGCAAAGAATCGAAACATATACAGTTTCTCAGCTGCCCAGCTCCAGTTTAAGACCTCCAGAGAAATGCTTAGTTCCTCACCCCCAATTAGTTTCATGTTGTTAGAATTCCACTTCTGCTGATTGGAGACTTGCTAACTACCTTCCCTTCTCCAAAGGCCATTTAAACTTTTAGGAGGCCTTACTTCTACCAGGTCAGTACTAATGGGAGCTGGTGCTGACATCTGTAGATATTGAAGTGACAGCCATCACACTGACACCTGGTCTTTCTTCTGATCTTACACAGAAACATCTCTTTCCCTCAAGACTAACAGTTCTTAACTTCCCTTTCTCTCTCAGACTGCTTATAAAATTTAGCTTGTTAATTGTGTTATATGGTGCTATAAAATATCTGGGGAGAAAGTTCATATTAAAGCTTGTCTAAAACCCAATGAATTCAAAGCATTGTTATTGACAGAGGAGATACAATTATAGTGGCAATGAATCCAGCAGATAGCATGCTTTTCACTGTCCAGGGAGAGAGTGTGATTTTAGACTTTATGAAATTTTAATTAAATGAATATATAGGCTCAAATAATACATAGAAGACATATGAAGTGCGGAGTTTCAGTTAATCCCTAGTGAATCTCCTGTTCTTGAGATGTCAAAGAAAGAGGAATACTTCACAGATGGGCCATCTATGCAACACACTATGCTGATACAATCAATCTGCTTTACATTACACAGGAAAGATAAACCAGAAACTTCAGTTGTATGAACATGTACCTATTTATATAAACAATATATGTATGAAAGCCTTAAATATAAAACCTTTTAGGTCTAAATATTTTAGAATGTCCAAGATTCCACTGGTAACTTGAAGACATAATGAGCTTGATATTTGGACTCATTAACCTGTTTCACAGGCTATGTCTTGTTGCTAAACTGTAGAAATCAGAATTTGACAGTCATATAGCTGAATGGGGTCTATAAATGGGCACCAACTCTATCACCAATAAGAAAACAGAATTCGCTCCAAAGGTTTGTAATATACCTAAAGTCTTACAGTAGACAGAAAATAGCTGGATTCATGAAGACAACCTAGTCTACATAGTAATAACTCCCAAGTCTACCAATGGTAAAGATACTATTGTTATCGGGTGGCTTCCTTTTAGAATTCCCTTGTAAATTAAATATTACAAGGTCTTTGGAGTGCTCACCTCTTGGTTCCAGGTCCTTTTGGTCTCAAACAAATAATAGAACAAGGCAAGTTAAAACCAGTGATAAATTTATTTTTAAAAACATAGGTGGAGAGTAAGAGAGAAATTGTCTCTGCAGAGCAAATGCGCTAAACAAAGGAGAAGAAAAACTAAAAGCAAAACTAAAATTACACCCTGTTTGGGAAACACAGGTTAGGCTACCATGAAAAGACTTGGTAGCAGACTTTAGATGGTGGCTGTGTCCTTTTATGCCAGCCACACTTCACAGGAACCTGCAAGAACTTCTTACATACAGGGTCTGGATAGGTGGTGCTGTGTAGATTCTGGGGTCCTGTGACACCTCTCTTCCCAGTCAGTCTGAGCCATGCCCTACCTCACGGAAATCATATAATCAATCTCATTGTCCCATAATGAAAGATATAGCCATACATCTGATTTCAAATTGAGGTTTGTGAGAAAAGCATATGGTTACTTAACTGAAGTTTTCACCTTTTCCTTAGTAATTTGGTACCGGAACAATGATCTCACATGGTACAGTCTACAACTACAACATTGCCTCTATTCATAAGTTTAGCAACCCAGGAGGTCATTTGGAAGCTATCAAGATAATTAAGAATATTCAGACAAGTGTGGTAAAATGCATCAAACACCACTGGATTATAAGTTGAAGGAAGGTAGGCTCATAAATAAACAATGAAACAACGATGTGGATAAGAGAAGAGGGCATTTATGTAGAGCACATGATACTCCTGGGAGTCATACAACACCACCACCTTTGAAAGAGTGCAGGTATAAGATTTAAAGCTAGAGAACCTGAGGTTAATCCATGAGACATGTACAGAAAGAGCCAAGTCTATAGAAATCCTTGATCACAACCATAAAATGGTAGTAATACTCTCTTTTCATAGGATTCCTGCATAATTGATATAATGGACATCAAGATGGTGTCGGTTGACTTTGAAGTACAAGTAAAAGAGAGTCTGGAGAGGAATTTATTGGGATTTGGAAACATCATTTATTTTCTCTTGCTGGTTTGGTTCTCAGAGAAGTCTTTACAAAGATTGGGAGGCCTGTAGAAATTTTGACACATGGTAAATAAGTATATTTAAAAAGCTTTAGGTTTAAAATGTAAAGAAAAACGTTCACATGTAAATGACAATGTAACTCAAACTTCTGCTTTTCAAAGTTCAAATTTAACCAATTTCATGACATGAAAATAATAGCCTGTGGTATTTTCTTTTGGATAATTAATGTAGCAGCATTTTTTTCTCTTCATACCTATTCAACGTGTTTGCATATGAATACATGCTGTCTCAAGTATAATTACTATTAATGTAATATTTGCTCATGAAATTTTTTTAATTACTTTGTAAATTCTTGCCATTTTAGTATCATTTTCTATTGGAAGATTAATTTTTGATTAAACAAAGATGCAATTTTAAATGCTGGAATCTCCCCTGAGATGAAAGTTAATGAAATAAATTCATACTGAGTTTACATAATATTGCAACAGAATTGAAGCTAGGTTTCCAGAATAATACAGAGAAACACGTGAGTAGAGACAGTTAAATATACAAAGTAATTCATATGAGTTGCTTAGAATAACCAAATTCATAGAGTCAGAAGGTAGAATAGTTGTTGCTGTGGGCTGGGTAGAGTTATTGTTTAATGGGTACAGAGATTCAGTTTGCAATGATGAAAATGTAGGTGCATGATGGTGATGGCTGCACAACAATCCTAATACACTGTACTTAATGCCACTGAAATGTACAATTGAAATGGTTACAGTAATTAACTATGTAGCCAGGCATAATGACACATGCTTGTAATTTCCAGTACTCTAGGAAGCTGAGGCAGGAGGATAACAAATTCAAGCCAAGACGAGGCAATTTAACAATTGAGCAAAACTCTGTCTCAGAATAGAAAATAAGAAAGGGCAGGGGACATAGCTCAATGTGAAGGCCATAAGTTTTATGCCCAGTGCTGAAAAATAATTTTGTTATACATATTTTATTAAAATAAAAAAATACAAAGTAATTTTTAATAGTCTCCACTACTCCTAAATAATCCTGGTTTTCTGGGTAGTTTACTGGCAGTAAAAGAGATACTAAAAACATAAGAGAAAACTAAAATTATAGTAGCATCTGCAAACCCTCTTAAGAAAATTCTTTAGAGATTACACAGATTGTTGAAAACACCGCTGACGCTTTAGCATGTATACCTGGCTTCAAAGGACGAATCGTTTCCAAAAAGAGGAAAGGAGTTAACATTACTCAGGTGCTGGGCACCATACCAGATGCTTCCAATGACATTGTCTCATTATTTTCTTTCAGAAACTTTGTATAATGTATCATTATTCTTACTTTACAGAAGAGAAAAATGACTTTGCGATTATAACCAACAAGCCCAAGTTTATCTTTCTAGTAATCTATGACCTTACTGATTTGAAGTCATGACTCTTAAGCCAAGGACCCTCCCTCAATTTCTAAAAGCTTCGCTTTTGTGGATGTGTTAAGAAATTCCTATTTTGTTTTTTTCCCCTGTATAAATGGCTGGTTGGTTGTGTTGGCAAGTATTTCACAGTGTGCCATAGCAGGAAGAGTAATGACCAGGAGCTAAGAGCAGCACTCCAATCAAGGTGCTGATTTTCAGTCCCAATCACAGCAGGTGGGTTAGTGAACCCCACCTGGGCCTGGCTTCCCCTGAGCTGTGAAGGAGACAACAGCACTTACACTGCTTGACTGAATTGTGCTACAAACGCCAAGGTGTTCACTTCTGGGAAAGCAGCTGACAACAATTAAGGGCAATAAAACAAATGAATCTAGAGCTTGCAGTCATAATGCCTGGTTACTGCAAAACCCTGTCCAAATTGTCTGTCTACTATATCACCATACTGTAATTTAAAGTCTTTTGGTTTGAAAAGCTGCTAAATTCCTTGATTATTTTTTTCTCAAGATAATTGCTCCAGTTTTCTTGATATGGCTAATCAAAGACATTGTAAGGTTATCTGGTATGAAGATATTGCAAAGTTATGAAGCAGATGAACTTGTCTCTTTTTTGGAGGGGTGGGCGATACCGGGGATCAAACTCACGACCTCATGTTTGCCAGGCAGGCACTTATGCTGCTGAGCTATATCCCTGGTCCAAGTTTGGCTCTAAAACCATGTTGATTTCCTTTCTTTCTTCATGAGCCTCTCAGGCTCCAACCTTTCTCCTTTAAAACAGATCCTCAGAACCAGGCACTGAAGAAAGAAAGCATACATGGTGCATGCCATAGTATGTGTCAACATGACGTATTAAGACATATGACTGGTTTTCCTCTCAAACTGCCTTGGAGATGGTGCTTTGAGAGCCCTCCGGACAGGTGGTAGGTGTAATGAATGAGGCGGCTGCCATGCAGATAAACTAGTCTGGCAGGAAAGGCAATTAAAATGATGTAACCACTGTGCCAATGTTATTTTAAAATTTGATCATCCTGCCCATGAGTTAATGGGAATTTATTTCCCATAATAAAAAAAAAAAAAAACATGCTGGATTCTGGTGCTGTCAGGATCTATCCACACAGATCTAGCCACATAAAACTGTTTTAAGAATGAATCAGACTAATTTATAGATGGAGACAGTAAAACAGCATAATTCAAAAACCAAAGTTATGGTTTTTCATTCTGATTTATCCTATTAAGTTTACATTTTAACAAAACCAGTCTTGTACTTGCATGTCTTCACTTTTACTATTCAGATTCAGCCTGAAGAAAGTTACATCCACACATAAGAATTCAGAGCCCCAGGAAATCAACCTTTAACTTCAAGCCAAAAGGAAATCATTGAAATAAGCAGTATCTTCTGATCATGTAATTAACTTGGTCATAAATATAAGAAAAAGGTGTTGTCTTTACTAGGTAACACCATTGTAATGTGACACACCCTCAGTTTCTCACACTATGGAATATGAGTAAGTAGGAGCGCAGGGGCTAATTCACCCTCTTGAACAGCAGCTGGGAGCCTATAGCCTGAGGCCCACTGTGGGTCTCCTATAACTTTCTAAGATTGTTTATCATGTTTTGTAAATGGTTTTTAAAAATCAAAAGAAAATAATATTTTGTGACAGGTGAAAATTATATAAATTTCAAATTTTAGTGTCTGTAAATAAAGTTTATTGGGACACAACTATACCCATTCATTTACATATCGTCTATGGCTATTTTTGTACTACAACCAGAGTTGGTAATTATGACAGAAGCTGTAAGGCCCCCAACATCAAAAATGTTTCCTAAGCCTCCTTTTACAGAAAGTTTACCAAATAATGCCCCCAATCCACCCTGCATAAATTCATATCTTAGTTTTTATTAGCTCAATGCTCTTAAACAAGTTATTCTACTTTCAAATGCCTAGGATTCTCCATCTGAGGGTTATACTACAAATTACCAATTATGTTGTTCATGTGGGGACTAAATAAATAAGATTTGTATGACATGTTCAAAACCGTCCCTGGGGTCTAGTAAGCACACTGTCAGTATAATTGCACTTTGTTTTCTAAAAATTTTAAGTGGTTATTATGTTAGTATGGAAAACTATATGAAAGAGGTATATAATGTATATTAATCACAAAGTAGTCATTATAAATGATAAAATATTTGAAAAATTTAAAATTAATTTTAAACAGATTGTGTAACACAAGGTCAGCAAATAAAATTGCATCCTATTACCATGCAATGTTCTTAACCAAAAATTTTGGTGTAATTTTTAAAACTCATTGATTCAAGACTGAAAATATAGTTAGGTTAAAAAAAAAAAGTTTGATTGACACATTGACCATACTGCTTAAAGACAGGATTAAAGCCCCTGAAATTATTTCCTTAATAAAATACATAATCAACTATTGATTGCAAAGCTAAAACACCAGCTGCAACCTAAACACTTATGACTATATCAGCTCCGTGTACTACCTTAAATATTATTAAATACAAGACTAATACTTGGAAAGCTAAGGATATTTTAGCATCTAAATGCTGCTTTAAAGTAGTGGTGGTGAACCTGCAGCACCTATGCTGCAGTAGGTTGTTTGTATCATTGGAAACTCTAGAAGATTCACCATCACTGTTGTAGAGACTTTTAAGTAAACTTGGTGTTTACTACTGTTTTGAAGGAAATTTAATCTGGGTTGAAAATACATATGCTTGAAGATAGAGCAGAGTAAAGGTAGTCATGAATATAAAATAGCCCTTGAAATTATTAACAATAAAGAATTAAAAATAGTGAACATAAATACAAATTTTTAGAAAAAACAAATAGTGAAAAAAAATCAAGAACACAAGCGATAGATAAATAAATGAAAAATCACTCTTTACCCTGATTACATTAACTTAGTTAATATAAGAGCTATTTACCAGAGAGAATTTTTCTTAAATGATTCTAATGCTGTTAAAAGTAGAGTAATTATACTGGAAGGCTTCTTTCTGTGGGCAGCCAGCACAGGCAGAGAGAACCAGCAGATCTGCCTCTGCCTGCCGACTCCCACCACTAGAAGGCTTGTTCCTGTGAGCAGCCAGTGCAGGCAGGGATAGCCAGCAGATCCACCTCCACCTGCTGGCTGCAGAAAACAGAGGCTTGCTTCCTGTGGGCAGCCAGTGGGAACAGCGACACGCAGCCAGGTAAGCCTCGTGCACCTCAACTGCAAGCCACCATTGGAGGCCCTTGCTTCCCTCAGGCAGCCATCACCCACCGGGAGAATCAGACAAACACACCCCTGTGTGCCTGCCACCATTGCGGGAGTCTCAGTGTATACACGCAGGCTGAGAGAAGCAGCCCCACTACCATGCATCCCTGGCCATTGGGGAAGCCCCAGTGTAGCTTCACAGGGCTGGAGAAGCCCACTCCATGCACTGCTACCTCCCTGTAAACCCAGGATCAGAGGAACACAGGTGCCTGCCCTAATCCCCTACACCACAGAGCGGCAGTCAATGTGGGAAGTGCCTGGGAACCCACAACCAGCTTGTTGGGAGGAGGCCAGGAGAATGTCAAGACAAAGGAGCAAAAGGTGATCTCAGACTCCTAGCCCACACAGGACAAGTCTGGGAGATACAGTCATGGAAGAAAACAGAAGTCACACACCTGAAACATCTGAGAGGATAACAACTGAAGCAAAGAAACAACTTTATGAGACTGTAAAAGTCATCAAATCAGAAATAATGTCTCAGGTAAAAGAAGAAATGAAAAACATAATGAAAGAATTGCTCAGCATATCTAAAGAAGACATAGATTTTAAAAAAGGAGCATAGGAAAATGATGGATACCTTGAATGAATAATATAGAAAGGAATTACAATGCATAAAACAGATTAAAAAGATATCCAGGAAATTAAAAAGTCAATTGAAAGCTGGCAAAACCATTGAAAGAGACTGAAGATAGACTTTCAGACCTTAAAGACTAGATTGCAGTTAGTGATCGTGAAAGGAAAGATCTTTTAAAATTAACAAGGAACCAGGAAATAACAATTCGATGGCTGCAAGACAATGCAAAAGGAAATAATTTAAGAGTGATAGGTATCAGTGAAGAAGCAGGGGTCAACACAAATGAAATAAAAAGGCTATTTACAGAAGTAATAGCAGAAAACTTTCCAAACATGGGAAAAGGATCTGGTATACAGATAAATGAGGCATATAGAACTCCAACTAGCCATAGCCAAAGTAAATCTACACCCAAAAATAATGATCAAGAACCCAGAAATTCAGCACAAGAACAGAATATTAAAAGCTGTTAGAGAAGAGAAACAGATAACCTATAAAGGAAAACCAATCAGAATCACAACAGACTTGTAAACCCAAACCATCAAATCAAGAAGAGTTTGGAGTGAAGGATTTCAAATCCTGAAAGAAAACAACTTCCAACCCAGACTGATGTACTCTGCAAAACTATCTTTCAAAATTGATGGAAAAATAAGATACTTCCTTGATAAAGAACAACTGACGGAACTCAGGACCACCAAACCAACCCTACAGAGAGTGCTGAAGGATATTCTAGAGAGAGACAAAGACGACCATGGTTCCAGGAACAGCAACAGAGAAGGACTGCCAAATAGGACAGGCAATTGAATGAAGGGGAAAAGTGGAGGGCCAACAGAAGGAGGCTAGCATGGCAGAGAGAAACCAATGCATGCTGGTTGTAACCATTAATGTAGATGGCCTCAATTCAGCAATAAAAAGAAACACAGGGAGAGGGGATCAAGAAACTTGATCAAGAAAAAGAAAGAAAAAACTCAAATTCATGTAATAAGGAATGAAAAGGAAGAAATTACTACAGATCCCATGAAAATTCCGAAGATCATGAATACCTACCTTGAAAATCTTTACATACATAGGGTGGAAAACACAGAGGAGATGGACAGATTCCTAGAAACACATGAATTACCACCAAAGCTGAATCAAGAAGATCTAACAATTTTGAATAACCCAATACCAGCTACTAAAATTGAAAATGTGATTAAAAACTTACCAACAAAGAAAATCCCCCTGATGTGTTCACAGTTGAATTCTACATGAAATTTAGAGAAGATTTAATGCCAATACTACTCAAACTCTTCAATGAAATTGAAAGGGAAGCAATCCTCCTTAACTCATTCCTGGAGGCAAGTATTACTCTGATACCAAAACCAGGGAAAGACCCACCAAAAAGGAGAAATATAGGCCAATCTCCCTAATGAACATCGATGCAAAGATTCTTAATAAAATTCTGGCAAGTAGAATGCAGCAAATCATCAAGAAGATTATACATCATGACCAAGTAAGATTTATCCCAAGAATGCAGGGATAATTTAACATACACAGATCAATAAATGCAATAAACCACATCAATAGAGCCAAAGACAAAAATCACATGATCATCTCAATAGACACAGAAAAGCTTTTGGTAAAGTCCAACACTTGTTCATGATAAAAACCTTACAGAAACTTGGAATAGATGGTATATACCCCAATCTTATAAAAGGCAACTATGACAAACCAACAGCCAACATTATACTAAATGGACAAAAACTGAAAGTTTTCACTGTAAAATTAGGAACAAGACAAGGTTGTCCACTATTGCCACTCCTATTCAATATAGTTCTGGAAACATTAGCCAGAGCAATCAGACAAAAGAGAGAAATAAAAGGAATAAGGATAGGAAAGGAAGAAGTTAAATTATCACCATTTGTAGAAGACATGATGCTCTACATAGAAGACCCTGAAAACTATCGAAAGGCTATTAGAGTTAATAAACATATTCAGCAATGTAGCTGGGTACAAAGTCAACCCTCAAAAATCAATTGCATTCCTGTATACAAACAACAAACTCACTGAGAGAGAAATTATGGAAACAACACCTTTCACAGTAGCATCCAAAAAAATGAAATACTTAGGAATCAACCTAACAAAGAATGTAAAAGACCTATATGCTGAAAACTATAGTACTCTAAAAAAGGAGTTTGAAGAGGATGTTAGAAAATGGAAAGATATCCCTTGCTTTTGGTTAGAAAGAATCAATATTGTGAAAATGGCATAGTCCCAAAACTGTTATACAGATTTAATGCAATCCTAATCAAAATACCATTAACATACCTTACAGATCTAGAGAAAACATTCCTAAATTTCATCTGGAACCAGAAGAGACCTAGAATAGCAAAGACAATTCTGGGCAACAAAAGCAAGGCAGGAGGCATCTCAATCCCTGACTTGAAATTATACTACAAAGCTACAGTGATAAAATTAACATGGTACTGGCAAAAAAAAATAGACTGGAGGATTAATGGAGCAGATTAGAAGATGCAAATACAACTACAAAGACGTTCAGCCACCTTATATTTGACAAAGGGGCTAAACATGTTCACTGGAAGGAAGATAGCCCCTTTAATAAATGGTGCTGAAAAAAATTGGCTTTCCACATGCTGAAGATGGAAACGAGACTCATGTCTATCACCATGAACTAAACTAAAGTCAATATGGATCAAAGATCTAAATATTGAAATAGAAAAACTAAATTTACTGGAAGACAAGGTAGGTAGAAATCTCGAAGACATAGAGGTAGGCAAAGAGTTCATGAACAAAATGCAAACTGCATGGGAAGTACTTCAAAGAATCAACAACTGGAATCTCATTTTATTAAAAAGTTTTTGCACTTCAAAAGAAATCACCGATAAAGTGAAAAGAAAACTCACAGAATGGAAAGGAATTTTAGCCTACTGTCCCTCAGATAAAGGACTTATATCCAGAACATATAAAGAATTGAAAAACATCAGGCCCCCTAAATTCAAAGACCCAATCCAAAAATGGGCATCTGAAATGAACACATACTTCTCAGATTAAGAAATACAAATGGAAAATAAATACATGAAGAAATGCTCAACATCACTGATCATTCAAGAAATGCAAATTAAAACACTGAGATTTCATCTCACTTCAGAAACAAAGGCTTCCATCAAGAAATCAACTGACAACAAACATAGGAGGGGCTGTAGGGGAAAAAGAACTCTTCTCCACTTCTGGTGGGAGTGTAGACTGGTATGACCACTGTGGAATTCAGTATGGAGATTCTTCAAAGCACTAGGATTGGAAGTCCCATTCAATCCAGCTATTCCCCTTCCGGGTATTTTCCCAGAAAAATTGAAAGTGTCATGTCACAGTGATATATGTGCACCCATGTTTACAACAGCACAATTTGTAATAGTTAATCTTGGAAACTACCAAAATGCCCATCAACTGCAGAATGGATGAAAAAGATGTGATATTTTTATACAATAGAATATTACTCAGCTATAAAAAAGAATGATCTTGAGGCTTTTATAGGTAAATGGAGGCAACTTGAGACTATACTCATAAGTGAAATAAATCAGACTCACATTTGTAAATATAATACTGTCTCCCTAGTGTAAAAAATAAATAATAATTTTAAAAACTGAAAGAGTAATAAGATCTAAAATGTACAACAGATATTGTAATAATGAAAGAGAAAGAAAGTACTCAAAATTAAAGAACGGCTGGGATAGGATAAAGGAGAAATGGAAGAAAGGAAATATTATATGTATGTAGGTATACACATATAACTGTATGTATGTATAGGGATGCAAGAAAGATAACTATACTACTAATTCTCTGTTAGTTCATCAAAAAGAATAGTTTGTGTTGTCATTGTTTGATTGTCTGATCATTTTTTATGCCTAGATCTCATAACTGGAACAACTACTTCTAAGATAACAATATATATTAACTAGTATTGATTTTTTACTGTTTTTTTCTTTGAAATTCTGTATTAGTTCTACCTTTTTTGTTTTGCTTTTTAAAATAAAAGTAAAAAAAAAAGAAACAAAGTCCATCAATATACTGTATACAAGAAACACATTTAACTTGAGAGGAAATTCATAGACTGAAAATCAAAAGGGAGAAAACAACTGTTCCATGCAACAGGAGACCAGAAAAAAGCAAGGGTAACTGGCCCACGAACCACAGAATGGATAAGAAAGAAATGGTATTTTCATATAATGGAAAGCTACTCAGTTACAGAGTAGGATAATCTTGAGGCTCTTGCAGGTAAATGGATGCAACTGAAGGTCATGCTCATGGGTGAAATAGTTTGAATTCATACGGATGAACACTAACATAAAAAACAGAAGGAGTTAATGGAATCCAAAAACACAATAGATACTATAAAAGTGATAGGGGGGGAAACATCTAGGAGGAGAAGGTGGTAATCAATGTTAATTCCTCATTTTCTTGTCTTGAACCCTTGTAATGTTTTTATAGTTTGTTTGTTTGTTTGTTTGTTCATTTGTTTGTTTGTTTGTTTGTTTTGTGGCACTAGGGGTCAAACTCACAACCTCATGCCTGCCAGACAGGCGCTTAAGTCACTAAGCCAAACTCCTAGCCCTAGTTTTTTGAGACAGGGTCACACTATGTAGCTCAGGCCAGCCTTGCACTTGCGTTGTAGCCCAAGCCAGGCCTTGAACTCACAACGCTCCTCCTACCTCAGCCTCCCAAGTGCTGGGATTAAAGGCATGTGCCACCATGCCCAGCTTGTTAGGTTTGGTTCTGTTCTGTCTTGTTTCATTAGATTTTACTATGCCTGATGGTATGGGCAGCTATTTTGAACATAATGGGTTGTATTATGGTAATCACAGTTGGTTTCCTATTATCTTGTTCTGAAGTCCTATAATGCTTTCATTCTTTTGTTTAGGTGGTTTTATTCTGTTTTATTTTGTGTGATTTTATTATGTGTGATTGTACAAACAGCTATTTTGGAGAAAACAAGACATTATAGTAACCATTATTTATTTCCTGTTATCTGTTTTTGAAGTCTTGTAATGCTTTCATTTCTTTGTTTTGATTGATTTTAGTCTGTTTTCTATTATTTGATTTCATTGTACATGAGGGTATGGACAGCTATTTTGAAGAGAACAAGTGACATTATGGTAGCCATTGTTGATTTCCTATTGTCTTATTTTTAAGTCCCATAATGCTTTCATTCTTTTGTTTTGATTGGTTTTATACTATTTTGTTTTGTTTGATTGTATTGTGTGTGAAGGCATGGACAACTATTTCAAAGAAAACAAGAGACATTATGGTAGCCACTGTTGATTTCCTGTTGTCTTCTTGTGAAGTCCTATGTTGCTTGCATTGTTCTGTTTTGATTTGCTTTGTTCTGTTCTGTTTTGTTTTGTTTTGTTCTCTTTAAAATAAAAAAGTTAACACACATAAAGGTAGAATAATTATAGTAAATGCTGATATAATGTTTATTGGGGCCATATTCTTTTCTAAGCACTTTGTAAGCATTAACTCATGTAATCTTCAGAACAACCTCCCCCAGCTAGATATTGTTATTACAGGAACTCTAATAATATTTTACTAAATAACAGAACTGGGGTGCAAGATCTTATACCTAGTTGGACCTAAGTGGTAACTGAACTTAACTAAGCTGACTTATTGAGCAATCGTGGCTTCTAATCATTATGAAATTTCACCAAGACAAAGTCATTACTGTTGACTGTGGAAAAACGGGAAAAGTAAGGGGAGAGTAGTAAGGGGACAAGAATCCACACAGAGATGCAGAGTGGTAAAAGCTGGGGCTATATCACCTGCAAGAGAGAGGACTTCATCAGAGTGGAAAATAGCAGCACAGCTTACTCAGGAAAATTTTATATCTGTGTAATTTCGACAGCAAAACTGAGGTTGGGGAGTGGAGAATAAACTCATTAACTTCAGTATGGGTAAACCCATGGCAAGGAAAAATCATTTGCACAGACTAGGACTGGTAGCCCTGTGATATGGAACCACACAAGCTCCGAGGTCTTTTCTTTTTACTTTTTCTGTGCCTCTGAAGACTCTGTTTTAAGAAAGCTCTTCAAAACATTCTACGAGTCAAATGAGAGAGAAAGAGAGAGAGAGAGAATCAGAGTCTGCCTGCCTTCTCACCATTTTTAATCTGATGCATGGTGGATCAGGATTGCTTTCCTAGGCAACACAAACTTCTCAAGGCTCTCTGCTATTTCACTGAAGTAACACACCACTGGTAATCTTGCTCCTCTTGCCTTTTACCCTAAGGATCCTGAATCTAAAATGTATAGAGTAGCTTTTTGTTTGCTTTTGAAATACTAGCTAATTTGCTTTAATGATCATACCCCTTGCCTCTTGATTCTATGAAATGGTATGTCCTACTAATTAATTAGTTGATCCCTCATGACAAATATTAACTGCATCCCATCAATTTCAAAGCTTTTTAATTGTCCTGTGTCCTAGTAAGAGTCTACAGCAGATCCAAAATATGAATTCAGAACCGTGATAGCCCAAAATGGTCATCTTGCCCTTCAAATGTAAGGAGGATGCCTTTGTGAATCACGTTTGTTTAAATATTGAGGTTAACTAGAATTACTAGCATCTTCCAAAAATATAACAAGTGAGCCAGGCATAGCAGCTCACTACTGTAATCCCAGCATCTTGGGAGCCTGAAGAAAATCAAAAGCTCAAGGTCAGCCTGGGCAATTTATCAATTTAGCAAAACTGTTTCAAAAAAAATGAAAGAAAAGAAAAGGAGAAAAAAGGGACTGAGGACATAGCTTAGTGCAAAGATCTTAGGGTCTATGCCCAGCATCATTACAAAAAAAAATGAAAATAGGCTCAGGCTTTACCCTCATAGGCCCCAAAACACTTTCCCAATATATTTCAAAGGTTGTGGTCATAGATTGAAAAATGAATAAAAACAGATTTTTCTAGGCAGGGAAAGATCTGACACACAGCTACATATATTCGACAAAATGTGCAGCTGGAACTGCAAGGCAGCATGATCATTTTGAACAGAATGACAACGGAAGACCAGTTTAGTTTCCTCAACAAATTCTGAGTTATTAATAATGTGAGGGCCTTTAAGCTGCAAGGGATCTGAAATTCTTAAGCCTTAGTGGCCGCAAATTTCAGTTCAACCAGTTTAGAGTTTTTACTCTGGACCAGATAACTGCATAAGCTGCCCCTAAATCCCCAAATAACCTGCGAGGAAAGTGTCACTGAAGGGATGCCTGAGATTCAGAGACACAAGCGCCACTCAAGTGGCAGAAGTGGAACTGGAACAAAGGGCTCTAGAGGCTCCGACTTCCCCAGCGGACGCCCCTTACAACAGGTGAACAACAATGCTGGGGGTGGGGACATCTCATGAGCCACCGGGCTACAATGCTGCTTGGTTGCAGCAATTAGTGTGGTTAATTCCGGAGTCCTCAGGGAGGTGCGGAGAGAGATCCCTGGAGTCACTCTGGGGAGGGAGCACCAGTATGCCATCATCGTGTCAGCCAGTTTCTACCAAGGGCTGCAAGAGAAGATGGGGAACACATTTACTTTGCAGTGGCACATGGGAGACTGAGGCTTACATATTCTGAAGTTCACAGAGGATACATGTTGTCTAACACCTCTGCATTTGGGAAAGCAGCAGAATTCAGTGGAAAAAGAAAAGAAAAGTGGGTCAATGGTAGCAGCCAAAGCCAACAGCGAATGACCTGAGTTTGAATCCAGGCATCTGCTCTGATGCCATCCAGCTGTGAGCTGGCTCCTCATTCTTGTGTTGCTGCTTAGGGCAGCAGTTTCGCTCCACTATGCCTCGGGTTACACAGAGGTCTTCACCCGGTGGGAATGAACTAGGCATACTCTAAAATAGGAATGAGCAAGGTGAAAAGTACTGTGTAAATCCTAGCACATTCATTTTTCTCTTAGTATTTTAAGAATGCCCATGCAGACCAAGCTGGTTAAGATTATCTGCTCAGCAGGGCCTTTTGGGTATGCTGTGCTCCATGTTGCAGCCCACCCATCCGAATATGCAAAGCTCATAACTAAGAATAAGGCTTGGTTATCAGTATTTTCCATCTGACTGCATAATTATAAGAGTTGATTAGAAAGTCTCTTTTTAGCTCATTTGTATCTCCAGGGTAGACACAGAATTAGGCAGCTGTAATTGCAGAGGCTGGAGAAACTGTAAGGCTTTGAATCGGTATATGTAAAATGAAGCAGGAGGTAGTGACACCTAAAATGTACCCAGTTAAATTAGCATTAGTTGTTATTCACTAGTTTCTGATTCACTGCTACAACCCTAAAGGCTCATAAACAAAATTTCATAAAGTCTTCTACTTTTCTTTTTCTCACCATATATGTATTATTGTATTTTGATACAAGGGTGAACTCCCATAAGCAATACCAATCTCCTAATAGTGCACTTATTCCTAAAGCAATATCTGGCTTGAACATAGGAATATTATTTCTGAGTCACATGCTATGATCAGTTTAATATGAGGACACGTTAACTCTACAGAAATGAAGCCATGCTACCTGAAAACTTTTCTTGAGATGTAGCTGGAAGAATGAAAAGTGGCCCAAGGAACAGAGAATCTTAATATGATAGAATTTGATCCTGTTTTACTCCTACTAATATTTTGCAGATAATATTTTAACTTGAAATAAACAAAATAATGCATATCTTTCTTATTTCTCCTCTTCCTCCAAAAGATAAGAGCAAAACAAAATTATCTACATTCTGCAGCTGTTTCCAGAACCATCAAGAAATAGCACTGGTAAATAATATAGCTGCATAAAAACCTTTGAAGCCCACGGACATGTTGTTCGTTTGCCAGGGGTCGGGACTGTAATGCACAATGAACAGAATAGCAAATAGTAAACCTCATAATTCCTGGTGACAGTCTCTGCATCGATCATGAGGCCCCTTGAAATAATGAGTCCCTTTATTTCAGAGCACCTGAATCATAAAGAAGTCATGAATTTAAAAAATGCATAAGAAAGTTTACTTTGAACTAGGCAAGATGTGCTTTAATAATGATATGAGCACAGTGGAAGCAAATACCCCTGGCCAGGTAAGTTAGGGAAGGTTTTAGAAGGTAGGTCATATTTCCTTTGAGCTGTCATCAAATGTCTTGGTTACTTTTCGCTTGTTGCTGAGACAAAATACCTGACGCCCAAAATTAGGGAAGGAAAGGTTTATTCTTACAGTTTCTCGGGAGTTTCAATCCTACTTAGTTGGCTCCAAGTCAGCATAGCATGGAGGGTTGCTGTTCATGGTGGCTGCAAGCTGCAAGGCGCTCTGGTGAGAGAGAGGACGGAAGCGCGAAAGCAGAAGACCCGCCTACCTTACACTGTATCTCAGTTCCACCCCTGGGCAGGTATATCAGTCACATCATCAATCCTGGTGCTAGACAATAAACTGATCACAAGTGTCATCAAAAGTATGTGAGGGGTACATAGCATATCGCCCAATACATCAAGTTAACAAATGTGGAAAAATATGCTTGACAGAAGAAATTATGCAAGCAAAGTACTAAAAACATAAAAGCACACAGAAGACTGAAGTCATAGCTGGAAAAAAAAATGGTGAATAAGGAACACAATAAGAACGGAAGAAAGCGGGGATGAAGAAATATACGGAGACAGATTACAAGGACTCAAATCTGATAGTTTAACTTCAACATATGAGCTGTGGAGGTGTAACATCATAATGTTCTGCAAATTCTGTTGATCTAAAAGTGTATAGCTTACTAAATTTCAAAAGTGAACAACAACCATATAATCAATATGTAGGTCAAGAAACAACATTGTTGGCTTCTCATAAGACCCCCTCATTTTCCCTTTCTGTCATTACAATTCCGCCCCAACAATATCACCATTGTCCTGACTTCTGATTCTTTTGATTAGTTTGATCCACTTTTGGACTTCATAGAAATGGAACAATATGGTTTGTGTTCTTTCTTTGGCTTCTCTTCTTAATACTGTGTTTGTGAGATTCACCCACTTGTGATGTAGAGTTGAATTTATGAATTCCTACTGTTTTGTAGCATCACATCATATCACTGTACCAGAATTTATCAATTCTCTTGTTGAGATGGTTAAGTGGACTCTATTCAGATTTTAGTTATTAACACATTTTAGCTGCTACAAACACCTCATACAAATCTTTTTGTTGAGTATGCCCTGGATCTGGCTTTCTCTCTGGCAGTTTGATCTCTCCCTGTTGCATATACACCTACATTGTGGTATGTTAGGTCATTCACCCCTAATCAGAGCCAAACCATTGCTGGTGCCAGGCCCGTAAAATTTCATAAATGTGAGCTAAATAAACCTCTTTTGTTTATAAAGTAACCTAACCTCAGGTATTTAATTGAGGAATGAAAAATGAATTACTAAAAATGAGCATACTTCCATATTTGACCTCTTAAAACTAACACTGCTGTGGACATCTCATACAAGTATTTCAGTGAGTACTTGCTTTTTTATTTATCTCTACTGAGTATGTGTAGTAGGAGTGGATTTGTTGGGTGAAATTGTATGCTGATGTTCAACCTTAGCATACAGATGTTCTTTTACTTATGATGGGGTTACACCCCAAGTACACCCATTGGAAGTTTAAAATATCATAAGTCAAGAAAATTTTTATATACCTAACTGAACAGGATAGCTTAGCAAAGCAGTACACTGTTGGGTATCAGTTGATTATCTTTGTATTCTTGCAGCTGACTGGGAGCTGTCTTGCATAAAATATTGTATTATGTATCATTAGCCTGGGGGAAAAAAATCTAAATTCAAAGTATGATTTCTACTGCATGTGTATTGATTTCCTACTAAATAACATTTTATAAATCATAAAAAGAACTTTCATAAGTTGTCCACTGTACAGCTAAATATTTCTTCATGATTTGTTGCAGTTCACACTTTCATCAGCGATCTATGAAGCTCCAGTTCCACTACATCCTTGTCAACTTTGGTATTGCGTTTTGAATCTGAGTCCTTATCTGAGAATATTGTAGTATCATGCGGTGTGTTTTGAAGAGAATAAGAGAGAGTCCACTGGTCTAGTTTCCAATTAGGGAACTAAGGAAATATTCCAAGAACAAAGTATCATGGGTATGGATCCAGGCCAGGCCAATAAGGAGGCAATATTCTGATACTGCCTGTAACTGTCATTATCATACACACCCAGTGAATAAAGGTCATATGAAATAATATTGAAAGCTTATTGTGGGACATTTCTCATCATCCCACGCATTCTTGTAGCTTTTCTTTCAATGATAAAATAATTTCCATTTATATGAGATCTTTAATCCTAAAGCCCTTTGCAAATGAAGCTAAAAAGAATGCAGCCCAGTCATGTCAGCAGAGGAGAGTAAACAAATCTCCCAGGTGTCCTCCCCACCACACAGGGACAAGGCTAGGAGGTTTGCTTCTGCCTGCCCTTTCCTACTCACCTGGATTCCCAGAGTGGAAGGCAGAGCATCTCAGGAGCTCGGAGAACACCTGCTCCCTGCTCACTCTGGAACCCACTTCAACAGGGCAGCCAGGTGAAGACAAGACTGTGGGATCAGCGGGAGTCCAGCCAAGCCACCTGCAGGCAGGAGAGGGATTTTCAGTTTCCTCTGAATGGCTTGACTGATGATGATCACTTGCTATGGCAGCAAGACAGTTTTTGTTTATGGATTTTAACCTTCAATCTCAGCTGTTTTACAATGGTTTTCAGAAAGTTGGCAGGCCATACAATTTAATGGACCATTTCTGAGAATCCAGGTCGGTGAAGTGTCAGGGAAAGAGTATGCCTGAACCCTGAGGCTCCAATCCAGACAGAAAGCTGCAGGGCCCTATATCATCTGACATCCCACTCCCCACTGTCCTCTGAAACAAGTCCTGCCTGGGGAAGCAGCCTTTACCACCCACAGGCAGGTCAGTGACACAGCTGATCTGGAAAGGACAGTAACAGTCATACAGGTGGAGCTCTTGGGAAGGGCTAACACCCAGAGGAAGCAGGAGGGTCGAAATGGGATTGTGAGTGTCCATTGCATCTGTGGTTCAAAAGGGCTTGGGGTCTCACAGCTCAGAGTTTGTTCTGAGTCTCAGAGGAAAGTTTGGTCTTGGACTTTTGAGCAGTGCTGAAACACCATGAAGTAAACAGGATCTGGTCCGTCACACATTGTCAGGTTGATGTATACTATACTACCTTACCACAAACCCAAAAGCAACAGTGCTAATTGATCATGGATTGAAATCTCCAAAGCTGTTTCACAGACATGGAATGCTCTGGAAGCGTGAAGGGTAAAGCAACTGGATTGGGTTAATATCATTCCAAATTAACCCTAATGAAGACAGTGAGAATACATACATATGAAAAAAATGCAGAAAAGTTTTATTTGTAAAGTTTATTTGACAATTAGGTCTGTATTTAATAAAAGTGGTCTTCCACAATTCCTGTTTTACCAAAACTCCATCCAGGTGCATAAAAAAATTAGTGAACAAAATGAGCTGGAAAAATTGATTATAAAAGATTATAGTATATTACACAAGGATTATTTTTAGAATGTTCTGACTGCCTTTTATTTTACTCTATTTATATTTTGAGTTGCTTATATAAAAGAAACTTTGCAATATTTAAGTTTATGTGTCTGATTTACTTCACTTAACAAAGATCTTTTGCAAAGGAAAGTGGCACAAGAGACAGGAGGGAGAGAAGGGAGGGGGAAAAAATTAAGATGTGTTATGTGCATGCACCAATGCCCCAGGAGGGATGTAATCATGTACCACAAACATGCACTAATAAAAATTAAAAGAATAACATTATAACTGATCATTTGATATATTACGAGTCTCTAGAAAAACAGAATTGATAGAAAATACATGTATAATTACGCAAGGAGATTCACTAGGTAGGCTTGCAGGGTTTGAAGAAGAACCCACAGTAGCTATCCGTAGACTCAGAAGCAGAAAGTTCTGCAGTGGCTGTCTGTGTGCTGAGAGCTGGAGGATCCAGCAACTGCTCAACCCAAGAAATGGAAGCCATAGAAGAAGAAAGATTAAGGATGCAGCACCTGTCCCAGTTAAAAGGCCAGAAGCTCACTTTAGAATCACTGGAGCAAATCTACCTTGAAAAGTTGGAGAAACTGGAGACAGTACCCAAAAGCTATGGCTATGGCTGGAGCTCTTCAGCAACCAGCACTCTTCCATCTCCTTACCCTTCTTTATTCTGTCCAGACTCTAAGCTTACTGGTTGGTGCCACCCACATTTGAAGTGGGTCTTTTGCTCTCAGTGTGCTTGACTACACATCAATCATTCACAGTCACATGCAGAACTGTGCTTTACAAGTCTGCTGGGCTGTCTTAATCCACTGAAGTTGACATATGATTAATGGTGACCCTTACCCTGCTGTGTATATCCTTTAATGTGTGATTTAAAAATATGTACTGCACATTAAATAGAAAGCATGATAATACCAGTGAGATAGGAACTTCCATTATGCCAGAGGCTCTTTCAAAAATGAAGTTCTCAGAAAAAAATTTTTCAAAGGAACTGCTATTATGAAGTTTATAGAGGAAGTCTTTCTTACTGGACTATTTTATTGAATAAGAGCATGTTGTTTCTTTAGACCACTAAAAGTACACTCAACCTACCAATGTCTTTTTAAACTCCCTCGTTATCCTCACCTAATATGAACTCTGGGATCAGTACCTTACATCCCCTAAGCAAAGTATCCATTTCTCAAACCTGTTTCTCCCCCATTTTGTTTGCATTTTTTTCTCTGATAATAGTACCATCCATATCAGTCACTGATTAAGAACCTTGAGGGCATCTTTGATTTCTGCTTCTACTCTGCTTACCAGGCTCCATCAAAGTCACCAGAGTCCTAGCAGTTCTGCCTCTCATACCACTCTTCAGAGTGCTTTCCTGCTTCCAAATGTTGGCACAGTCCTCTTACCTGCAACTTTACTAGACCCCAGCCTGAACTCCTGACACCAACATCTCTATTCTGATGTGACTCTTCCTCAGACATTCTTTCTCTATATAGTCTCTCTATATGTACATCCTCTGTATATATACATTCTCTCTCTCTCCCTCCATCTTTCTCCCTCTCTCTCTCTCTCTCTCTCTCTCTCTATATATATATATATATATATATATATATATAGTAGGCATATATTTACATATAGTGTGCATGCATTCAGTAGTCCAGTAGTCCTCATCATTTATTTACATATAGTGAGCTTATATTAAGAAGTCCTCATCATTTCCATGGCTTGTGACAAATCCTAAGATTGTTCCCTTTACCACTTTTGCTGCTAATGTTTCTACCACCTGGACTCGAATCTTCTTTCTTTGCAGTGAATCAGCCAACTGTGTCAGAAGCATTCTTAAGAATGTTCCTAAATATGGCAACTGTGAGGAGTATGCCATCGAGTGAAAGGCTATGGTCAACCCAAGTCCAAGTGGGCTGCCAGAAAGAAAAGACTGCTACAATGGGGACCAAATACTATCTGGGGCCCTGTTCCTAATTTTATTTATTGTATTTTTGTTCTGTTGAACTATATTTAATACATTATATAGAGTGTTAGACTTTATTCTGATATACCTAAATCCCAGTGTTTTAAAAATGCTGATTAGTGTTAAACCCAAATCCTGTAACTAAAAACTTTCAGAGCTCTGGTCACTTGTTCCTACCCCACTGCCTTTTGCCTTCATAGTCTCCAAATTGCTGGACTGCCATTTCATTCGCCTTACTTGCTTTCATATTCCAAGATTCAGCATCTTTCCCAAGCCCAACATCAATGCTTATCTTCC
This sequence comes from Dasyprocta punctata, assembly GCA_004363535.1. Taxonomy (NCBI): domain Eukaryota; kingdom Metazoa; phylum Chordata; class Mammalia; order Rodentia; family Dasyproctidae; genus Dasyprocta; species Dasyprocta punctata. Next base: position 62,463 of record RJWM01006180.1, on the reverse strand, counting down.
ATCTCTTATCCCAGAAAGATTCTTTCCATATCCATCTTTGAGCCAAGATTTTCTGTCCATCCCTGAAGGAAAGGAAATTTGTCTGTATGTTGGCAGGGACTGTGGACTGGCTTCTATCATGGCGCACAGGTGGTGAGAGACAGACAGGCTGGAAAACTCTCAAAATACAAATACAGAAAAGACTATTTCCAGTAACACTGCCTTTCTTTAGGCCAGTCTACATGTTTAGAGATGAATTCTTATACTTCAGCCAGGAGCCAAGTATTGTGAAGAGAAGACACATTTATGTGACCGTTTAGAAGACAGATTTTAATCAGTCACCTTGATTTCTATTTTTTTCCTCAGTTTGGTTGCTCATAGCCATCACTCTTGCAGGGCAGCCATCTCTTGAAATTAATTTTTGCTTTCCTTATAAAATTTCCCTGTGTGTGCTCTCAACTCTGGCTCCTCCAAAGCATTTATCCAGCAATCTTTCTGACATACTGTTCATCTTTCAGAAATCTCTTAAAATCTTTAGTTCACATAGCCCCCTTCCTCTCTCTGTGTGTTTTAAACTACAAGTCCTCACATTTCACTGAAGTCAGATTTTTGGTGGAATCATTTCAAGGACACAGTCATTGTTTTGGATTAGAAAAGATGAACAAACCTCAACAGGCCAAGAATTAGGCAAGAAAGTAAATCAAGGTCTGAGAGGAAATGAATTGAATCTAAACAGTTGGATAAAATGGAAGACAGAGCAAATGAAAGGCCAGAATCAAAGATGAGATGGGATGGTAGCATGAAGTGAGAAGTTTGAAAATCCCAGCCTATTGTTAAAATAGAGAAAGCTCAGCCTCAGCCTTTTCTTACAGTCCTTCTCTAGATAAGTACTTCCTCCTATTATGTGTTAAAAGAAAACCAGAGTCTTTAATTCATGATATGACCTCAAATATAGTAGCAGCCAGAAGTACAATGACTCTCAAGACACTGAAATGAAAAAAGAAATCATTTGTCATACAGTATATGCTATTACTAAAGACTTTATTCAGACAGGTTGTGTTTAGATTTTGTTAAGATGCTTAACATCACCATGCAAGCAATGAGAAAAACAAAGATAATTTCAACATGCAATGAAAGTTTTATACATACTCCCAAACCAATGTGGTAGCTTTTATTAATAGTTCAATTGAAGTCAAATGTTGAAAAACATGGGCACTTCTATTCAGCAAGCAGGCCCTGCTCATTTACGTAACCCAATAAGAAACAGTCAATTCAGAAAACAAATGGTTTAAATTGTGTACATATTGTGTGGTGTGGATGGATTCAAACAAATGTAGATAATATAAAATAAGCAGACATTTGTTTATCATGGCCACCTAAAATGCATACACATATATGCTTGGTCTAGGGCTAAACTAGCCCTTGTTATTAAAAACTGAGAAAGGCAGAGCTGTTTCTATATTGACCCTTAGAAAAGATAATGAAAGCAACATAGTTTGGAAAATATAGAGCTGTGTGTGTGTGTGTGTGTGTGTGTGTGTGTGTGTGTGTTTCTCCCACGTAAGGTAAAAGAAACAGAAGCTCAGAAACGAATCACCATCTCTCAAATGGTGCCCACAGCCTTTGGGCCTAACTTCATTTTTGTGGAAATGAGCAGTTCAGCCATGCACAGAAATTAAAGTGTACAGGGGGGAAAAGTGCTACACAAAATATGAATTGTAATGAAATCTAAAATGCCAGTGGCTCTATTATTATATGCTTTATATGATCATGAGGCAAAACAGCCTGGGTAATGAGAGGTCACGATGGCTAAAAATTGGAGCACTAATGGCTCTAACCTGCTGGTGAGAAGCAGTGATCTCAATAAAGTACAGTACTAATGGAAATAGCCCTATTGTGAAAAGAATGACATCTGTATTAGAGAAAAATGAGAAATGGGGAAACCATCTCACTCCATGTAAAAGTCTATTGTTTTAACAAATAATGCCTTTTTAGATTGGTTGAAAAATTTCTCCTTCAAGAACTTGCTGCTAACATTTCTACTACCTCAACTCTAATCTTCTTTCTTTGCAGTGAATCAGTCAACTGTGTCAGAAGCATTCTTAAGAATGTTCCTAAATATAGCAGCTGTGATGAGTATGCCATGGTGTGAAAAGTCATGGTCAATCCAAGTCCAAAAAGAGGGCTCCAATGGGGTCCAGATACTACCTGGGGCATATACAGGTAGTCAACACTTAGGCCTCTGACAGTCAAAAAAGTCAGTAAGAGAGACCCTCCTCACCTCCATATTGCCTGTACTGGAACATAGCTTTTCTCCAAAATTACCTTTTGGGTGTTTTGGTTTGTTTTTATTTTTGTTTTTGTTTTTGTTTTTGTTTTGATTGCTTTGTTCTCACTTTTGGTGAGTTTTCATCTTGTTCTGATTTTTTAAAATGTGGTAAAGGGGACAATCTTAGGATTTATTACAAGTCATAGATATGATACTTCTACAATTTCTACTGCTACCATTTTCTCAGTTTACCTAGACTCCTTACATGACATTTCACTAGGTATAAAGTTCCTCAAAGGACAGAATTGTTTCTAAACTTCTTTTTTAAATGTTACTTAGTACAATGGTATACACATATTTATAAAATCATAGATGAACATAAAACCTTATGATGTACAAGGTGAACAAAAATGAACATAAAACTTAATGTATAAAAATTATTGAAATTACACCTTTAAGCCCATATTATGGTGAATTTACAGTGAGAAAATAGGAAAATTTAAAAAGAAAGTGAAATATACAGGTAAGCACATAGGAGGGAAGAAAGAAGTAAATGTAACTCAGAAGGAAAGAGAGTAGACCCTTCTATACTGCTATGTGTGGAATTTTGAAGGGAGACAAACACTAAGATCATGTCTTATTTAACTTCATTTCTCATGATCGTACATTGTTCTGAATGAGAGAGGGGCTACTGTTCACTAGGAACAAACAAGTACTCTAATTTCTAGAACAGGGAGCAGAACTCCCTGGGTGATTAGAAAAGACTGCTGACTGATTTTAGCACTAATTTTCAGCCTTCACCTCCCTCCAGTTCCATCAAGAGAATGGCACTCTCCCGTCCTCCATGTAGCTGGTTCTGGCAGTGAGGTGAGGAGGGCCCAGGTTCCTTCAGCAGGAGACTTCCTGAGGTAGCGTAGGAGGGTAGGACGCAGTCAGTCAAGTGGTCGGTATGATTTGAAATCTCGTTGCTAGGAAATTCCAGTGGTCCCTGTGACAATAACTCCCATTCCTACTACACAGGGTTGTGAAGTGGTGCAGTAGAATTCTAACAAAAATTATGACCCACAATCTAAAACCCAAAGCCTAAAACAGGAGATCATAGAAGTCTATACTTTTTTTAAATGAATTTCCTTCTCCAAAATTCATGTGTTAAGGCCCTAACTCCAACATTACTGCATGTGGAGACAGGGAGTTTTAGGGACTTTAAAGAAGCCACTAAGATTAAATGAAGTCATGGGTGTAGGGCCCTAAGTTTATTTAATATGCCTATCAAAAGGGAAAAGTACTCCTCTCTCTCTCCTTTCCTTTTGGGAGAGGCATGTGAGGATGAGGTAAGAAAACAGACATCTGTAAGATTTGGAGACAGACCTCCATAGAAACCTAACATTCAGACTCCTGGACATTGGACTTCCAGTTTATAGAATTGTGAGAAAGTAAATATCTGTCATTTAAGTCATTCAGTCTACAGGATGCCATTATGACAGCCAGAGTAGGCCAATACACCTACCAAACTTGTGTCAAGGGACCAGCATATATTGGGCCTCTTGATCCTTACCCAACACATCATGACCTACTGGTCATCAGTTATACTGATGCATGAAGTGTTCCTCCTCTCCCAAAAGGGAAGCACTTTGTTGATGGGTCCAAGAAAAAACAAGTACAAACCTTCCACTGAATACAGCCTTACTTACTTGTTGAATTAATGCCAAACTTCGCTTAAGCTAAGGATCTCCTTAAGGGAGATATTTGCAGTATGACAGACAACATTCCTCTCCTCAGGGCACAATTCGTCTCCTCCTCTGAGTAGTCTGACTACATTACCTCACATTTTCTGCCTAGAAAGCACACTTCAGATGAGGTTTCTGGCCCTGTGACAACAGCCAGCTTCCTCTCACCATCCATTCTACCTTAGACCTCAGAAAGGCAAATGTACTTCTGACTGCCTGTTTATCCTCAGATGCACACCCTGGTTTTCTTTATTCTAACACTCCAATTTGTTTTTACATTTGGAAGAGAGCAAATGAGATGCACAAAGTTCCCTCTTTCTCCATCTTCTTTGGATTTTGCAATCAACTGCAAAAGACTGTCCAAGTTCAAGAAAATTGATTTTTTCCATTTAAATAATCTAATCTTCACAAACCTCTTAACACCCAAACAAAAACCATTTAAGGCACAGCAAGATAATTAATATTGAAAATAGTCTCCACAGGGGATCTGTGTACCTGCCTCCCCACATGTCCTGCTCAGAGGAAGTACCTGATAAGTGGTTCTAAGTTTATGGAAAGGTTTACCACATCAAACATGCATTCTGTTTTAATAGACCTTTCTTTCAGTGTATTTTACAAATTGATCAATTTAACCAATCAAATACTAATTAAAATGCATTAAAATATACCTTGCATTGATCGGTTTCGCTAAGATTCTTTACCGATGTTTTTGAAACCCATTGAGTCAGGAAATCAATGCCACAGAGTCTATTTCTTGGCCATAGCTCTATTTTTTTTTTTTTTAATTTTGTGGCACCGGGGATCGAACTCACAACCTTGCACCTGCCAGGGCAGGCACTTAAGCCACTGAGCCAAACTCCCAGCCCTGGTTTTTTTGAGGCAGGGTCGTACTATGTAGCTCAGGTCGGCCTTGCACTCGTGTTGTAGCCCAAGCTGGCCTCAAACTCACCATGCTCCTCCTACCTGAGCCTCCGAGTGCTGGGATTAAAGGCATGCGCCACCACGCCCAGGGGCCATAGCTCTATACATTGCACAAACTCTCCAGTGCTGTCAGGGACTGCTGTGCAAGGAGACAGTTAAGGAGCCAGGGAAGGACAGAAGTCATTATTTAAAGGCCAAATTGCCACCATTAGCATTGCAAGCAAATTCAAAATTCACAGATGCACACAAGCATAGAAATATCAATTGCTTTGCTATTCACCTTGACTTTTGTAAATTAAGAGCATTCAGTGGAACTAGAATAAGACTGATAAAACCCTGCCTAGCCAGAGCCCCTGCCACCCACAATCATGCAAACACTGCTCCTCCCAAAATTTTCTTGCTTTGAAAATCTTTTCCATTTCTAAGCAAGTACGAATCACATCATCCCTAAGGAAACTGTTCTTATTCTGAAGTTCATAGACAGGTTTCTGGAAATCTGTGGACTTTCTGAATTAGGAAGTGTGCTTCTTTCTGAAGACAGAATATATAAATCCTTGAAGATCCTTGAAGATATCCATGAGCTCAAACACGAACAAGAATTTTCTCCCTCTCTGAGGTTCACTTACTCTGGTTTATTACTTGTCTGTAGAAGAATGTCTCCTTCTTTCTCCATCTGGTGGTACACTGTGTGCCCTATACAATGAATTTATGAATTCTCTCCACCTCCACAATGTGATTATCTCTTATTCATCCTTTGGGTAATTGATTAAACATCATTTTGACTGCCTACTCCTCCAAACTACTTTATCTCATAATTTTCTTCCAAAGCAGTTAGTACTGTTTAGAATTTAATATCTGCAATTACATGACTAATGTTTATGTCTTCCATTATACTATAAGCTCCATGAGAGTAAGAATTGTATCTGTTTTTTCCACTTTTTTATCAAAACCTAGATTATATACAACTTATAATAACATTTGCTGTGAGAATGGAAGATGCATGAATAATAAATGAATTAATGAGTATCCAAAACTCTATTTTCCATAAAGCCTCCTATATGACTTTAAACTGCAGGCTTTTCAGCTGGCTCATACCATCTGCTTATTTTTCTGAAATGTTACATTCCTAAGCATTTAATGACGCAGTCCATTTGGACACTGTTTGTTGTTACTTGGCTGTTTCATCTAAGTCTTGATTACTCAGGTGACCTCAGAGCTCTTTCAGACAGAAATAGATCTTGTCCTCCTTCTATAGCTCTCATCTTAACCTGGCTCACTTTTGAGCACATATTAGAAAACAATCAGATGCCTATGTCGAATTTAATAAATGCAATCATCACCTGCTGTCTAATGCCCCATGGCAAGTCAGCAAATTTTAGCTTAGTCTTTTCCACACTAATTAACAATAATTGATAAGGTGTTAAGCATGTGACCTGCTTACCAGATTGAACATCAGCTTCCTAGAAAGCCTGGGCAGTATTGGATGCTCTGCAGATTCACAGCTCTGTGGCTGAGAAGAAGATGCATGTATAGCATTCAGAGATTGGCAGTCAGTAACTGTGTCTCCCATGAGATCTGAAAAAAGATGTATACATAGAAAGGAATTAGAGCTTAGCCTAAGTTTTCTGAACTCCTTTGCATTCCACAAATTATAATTTCCTCATTGCACAAGGCTAAAGAGTTTTACACCGTGCTGTTCTAGGCAATCTGCTTGAGCGCCCTGTAAGGCTTTCTCCTTCTTACGCCTCGATTTTGAGTCACTGAACCACTTTATATCATCCAGCTGGAGGCCCAACAATATTGTTCTCTCTGTTAGAAACCTGCAGGGTTAGCTTTCTTTCTCTTTTACTTTCCACCTTCAGGGCAAGGCCAACGCCCTTAAACAGACATGAGCCTAATGGACAGGTGAGGAAGGGGAAGATCAAGACAGATTACTGGGCCTGGAAACCCGGAAGCTGAGGCAATGGGCAGATCTCAAAACTCAATCAACAAATACCCCAAGGCAGCATCTGTCCTAAATCATTATTTATGAAGATAGTAAGAGAAAAATCAAATAGAGTGTGTGAACCAGAGAAGAGTCTGTTTAATATGCTGAAAAGAAGCAATACTATAGCATCTATGTAGCCGATACTATTCTTGTGCCTAGAGATGCACCATGCTTTCAAAACTAGAACGTGAGAATGATACATGGTTTTCTGGGATTTCATGAAACCAGAGTGCATTTATACTGAGGGGCCACAATGCTACCCATGAGAGCAAATGTTGGCCCACATCAAAAATCTCCAGACAAAACACTGTGCTTTATCATAATACTTCTTTAGTATAAAGACCTTGTATTAGTACTCTAAGGCTTCCATAACAAATTACAGCAGACTAGGTAGTTTAAACAATGGAAACTTATACTCTCACAGTTCCAGGGACTGGAAATCCAAGAACAAGGTGCTAGCAGATTGGTCTCTCCTCTTGGCTTACAGATGTCAGCCTTCTCTCTGTGTCCTCTGATGGATGCCTGCTGGTCTGTGGCTTGTCTGTGAGTTACTCACCTTTTCTTTTGAGAAGACACCATTCACATTCCAGTTGGATACAGGCTCATCTATGTGATCTTATTTTACTTTATTTACCTCTTTAAAGGCTCTCTCCCAAATAGCTGCACTCTAAGGTGCACTCTGAGGGTTGTAGATTCAACTCATGAATTTGATGGGAGCAGGAAGATACATAATTTAACTAAGAGCACCTCTCTTGAGCTAATATTATCTCCTCCTAAGCAGTCTTTGTACACCTCCAGTACTTTTCTCCTCTAAATTATACCATAGTCAAACATTTTCCTTCAACACAGTTCTGACTCCATAGTTTTCTTCTTAGGAATTAATTTCCTGTTGTCTATAGATTATAGAATAATGCCAGGGATATAGTTCAGCATCACAGCACCTGCCTGGCAAGTGCAAGGTCCTGGATCCAATTCCCAGTACTGGAAAAAAAAAAAAAAAAAAAAAAAAAAAACCTCAGAATAAAATTCAGTCACAGACACAGAAGTTCCCTCCTGTTTTCAGTTTTACTGTCGCTCTTCAATTCCCAAACTAATTGAACTCCACCCTCTTCTCGACTCACACTTCACAGCTCCTGAGCTTTGATTTCAAGTTTCCTTCTGCCTTGAATTCATCGCCTGTCTCTGTCCCCACCCCTGGCATAACTACCCGGCCAGCATTCACCCTCTACCCTCCAGTACCATCAGCAGCAGCTCCCTCCTTCCAAAATTCAAATCCTATTCACTTTTGAGAGTGTTCTTAAGTCCATCTTCCTCTAGTAAATATGTCATAATATTCTTAGTAGAAAGTAATCTCTCTTTCCTCTATACTTCTATTTTAGCCAATCTTATGGCATCTATAATAATATAATGTGGAAAGAAATATATTATCTTTCTTGGAGACAGAATCTTCAATAGTTTCCTGAGGCTATCATAGAACATATTTGGTGATTTAAGCAACAGAAATATATTCTGTCATAGTTCTAGAGACCAGAAGTCTGAAATCAAGGTGGTATTATGGCTACACTCAGTCTACAGCCTCTAGAGTAGACATAATGTCCTTCCTCTTCCAGTTTCTGGTGACTGTAGGCATCCCTACCCTGACTTGGGCCAACATCTTCCCCATCTCTGCCTCTGAGGTCACATTGCCTAATCATCTTCTGTCCATATTTGAATCCCCCTCTACCTTTCTCTCATGAAGATACTTAACATTGGATTTAAGGCCTGTCTGAATAAGCCAGAATTATTTTTTTCCATCTTGAGATTTTACATTGTATGTGTAGACTCGTTTTCCAGAAATGGTTTTGGGAATTTGCATGTGCACACATATTTGGAGGTCACTCTTCAACCTGCTATCAAATTCAGTCTGGTCCATCCTTGTATGCTCACAATGTATAGCAATGCCTTACACATGCACATACACAACAAATATTTGCGGATTGCAAGAATAACCAGTAAAATAGTATTTGAGCTCCATCCTAACTTTTGACAGCTTGTTCACTGAATAAACAAAATGTTAGTCCAAAATAGCACAAACAGTAAATTGCTTTGTTGTTTTAAAGATAAAGCTTTGAGCATTACTTACCCAAAAGCGAAAGGAAAATAACTGGTGGATTTCTGGCATGAACCTCTAAGCCATATGAATTACTTATTGATAGCTTTTATATCCTTTGTAATACTTTTTTTAGACACTTTTCAATTTTTAATCAAAGAGATTTTTTTTGGGTTTAATTAAGTTTTCCTTTGTGTTTCTTCATATTCTAAATTCTTCAGTGCCAGGAGTGCTAAAATGTCTCATGGCATTATTTTATACAAACAAAATTAAATTAGCTTATGCTAAGTTTGAATTCCATCCATTTACAAACATTTCTTGCAAAGCATCAGATGTGTACAATCCTGATGTAAAATGTGAAACATTAATTACTTAAAATGTGGCATCATAGAAACATCATTTACCTTATGAGCAAATATTGCAAACAGCACATAATAGTACATATAGTAGATATTTTTAAAATAGTTGAACTTTTATTTTAGGATTGATACATTTTTGTCATGTAAGGTGCTTAAGAGTAGTTAAAATAACACTTTAACACTGATCAGCATTCTGTACTCTTCAGAATTGCTTTTCTGTATGTGTTATCTCATTAAGCCACATGAACACTGCTATGGTTAGGCTGTGGTTGGTCACCCAAGGCTTCATACCGTGGAAGTTTGATCCTGTTTGTTGTGTTGAGGTGGTGGAATCTCTAAGAGGTAGGGCCTAGTGGAAGGTGATTGGATCACGGGGGTGCTGTCCTCTGAAGACATTAATGCTGGTATTGTGGAGTGGATTAATTCTTATGAGAGCAGATTGACATAAAACAAGACCACCCCCATGTATTAAGTATTTTTGCGTGCAGTCATTTCCCTCCCTACTATTCTTCCATGGTTGTGGCAGATTCTTGCCAGATGCTAGTACCAAGCTATTTGGACCAGCCACCAAAACTGTGAATAGGTATATGTATATATTCATATATATACGTATATTCATATATATTCATATATTCTTATATGGATGGCATTTACAGCAAAGAATATATATATTCAAAATTTTATATTTATCAGCATCAGATGTCCTATTGTAGCAACACAAGGCATACTTAGCCAACAATCCTGAAAGGAAAGCATGACCCACTTTACTTGACTGTGTAATCACTGGCAGAGTTTTTTTTTAGAATGCACTCTTGTAATGATCAATAAAATCCCTTTCACAGAGAATAAATATTCATCAGGGCCTATAAAGATAAGGGACCTTTAATTCTTTTTTACAGAGCTTATTAAAGCCCAAGGTCTCTCCATTTGTCCTAAGATAAAAAGACATGTGATCTTAAAAAAGCAATAGAAAAGATGTTGAAATCACAAAAGAATGGTTTTTACAGTTACAAAATGTCTTAGAAACTCTCCAGGTGTCAGACTTAGTTGACTCTCAAAAGAGTTAAGTCACTTTCCAAGGTTACAAGACCAGGACTAGAATCCACGTCCTCTGCTTCCCAGTCCTCTGAGTATTCTGCTGCAGTCAGAATTCAGGGTCTTATACTTTACAGTGCTATATATCATTGTATGACACAGAGCCACACAGGTCAAGTGATTTTCTAGTTGTGTATTACAGAGGTCCAAAACGTGGGAAAAACCTGGTGATATGCTAAAGGTGGTTCCTTTCTCCTGTTAGAGTTTATTTTTAGTATCTCTTCCTAGGTCTGTGTTCTCTGATGTCACATGGATAGCATTTACACCAAGGAGATCAACACTACAGATTAGGACTTTACATGGAGCAGGGGACTAGGCAGTTGTTAAACATGTACTAGTTTAACACTGGTAAAACTCTTCCCCTCCTGAGTAAGAACCATGTTCACCTTCGATTTCCCTGTCCCAGAGCATCAAAAAAAAAAAAAAAAGAAGTAGAAATATTAATTTTCTTTCTTTAAAATTTGAAAATGAAATTAAAATGATAAAACAGTATCTATTATTCTATATTTATCAGGTGATAGGCCCTATAGTTAGGGTTTTACATACCTTACTCTTTAAATCTGCCAATTCACCTGTTAAGGTAGATTCTCCTACTACCCTCTTTTATGTAAAACATAAAAAAAAAGATAAGGAAACTGAAGCTCAAAGTTGATTTTAATTCGCCAACGTTTGCTGATAATAAGTGGAATAATTCTAATCAAACACTAGATCCGTTCCAAAGCCAATTTTTCCCTGTGTCATGCTGCTTCTTGACCTAAACCTATAAATTATATTTTTATAGTATTTCTAGCTGTAACTGCTGAATGTCTGCTAATGCCCAATGTTGTGTTAGACCACATGTAACTATAAATCTTCTGGCAGAGTTGGTGCTAATATCATCTTGCATTATATCAACAACTGAGCTGACAATCAGAAAGCCTACATGAGTGACTTCAGTCACAAGCTAGGAAGTGGTAGGGTAAAATTAACATCAGATCTATTCATCCCAGACCTCGCTTCTCAAAATGCCTCAAACTTCCATGTGAACTGCCAGAAACAACTTGTTAAATGTGAATAAGGAGCCACAGTTTATCACTTCTACAAAGTGTGATCTTTGTCTTATGGTCTCCATGTTATTAACAGTGTTGATGGATTTTAGACTTATTCTGTATGATAAAAGTAGTGACATCACATGCATCCAGAATTTGGTGAAATAAAAGAGCTGAACATAGTGACCATGATCATCCCCTTTCATGACTCTAGTCTCCCAAATACTGTCATAGTTATGGATAGAACTTTCACTTTCATTTGAATTTACCATAAAGTAAAAATTTTCTCTTATTTATTTAAAGAAAGTCTCAGGATTCAGAACAACAATGAGAATGATTTTTAAATTCGCAAATTTCCAGATGACTTTAAGATCTAATTTGGCTAACCCAATAGAGCAAATGCTTTGAACTGCAATGGAGAAATCAACTGTGCTTGTTAACCATTGATGTTTCCTGTCTTATTGTATTTTCAACATGGTGGTGATGGTAATGGAAATCCCTAGATCACATAAAATATAGGAGAAAACAAAAAAAAATGATCATGGTTGGAAAACAAAAATCTTCATGTAAATCTGATTGACTAATTAGAATTTAAAGAAGACCCTAACCCTGTTTAAATCAAACACCTATTATTAAGTGTCTGAAGGAGCTCAGGGCCATCTCTCTAAACTCTTTCAGCATTTGACCAATCTATGTGATTGAACCCCATGTGGTTCCCCAGAGCATTTCTGTGTACTAAGGAGTAGGTGAGAATATGGGAGGGATAGAAACTTGCTATAGTAGTTTGTTGTGTAAGGAGATGATATAAAGTCAGTTTCCTCAAAAACATTAAAGAAAAATTATACATTAATATGGTGACCCTGAACCTCAGGGCTGTGGTGTAGGAAAAAAGAGCAGTTTGTGCAGTCTGCATAGGCTGGGTTGGTCTGGAAGTGCTTTAAAAGCACATAACTAAAGGTATGAGGGGCAAGACATAGGACTTGAACTGGTCTTTAGTGATAAATGTTAAAGGCAAAGAAGTCATTCCAGCAATTTCAAGAGGAAAGTAAAGGAAAACCAAAGTGTTAGAGATAAGAAGGACTTTGTTGTGGATATCTCCTGATGATTCTTGGAGTCCTGTGTGAACTTTCATCCTTAGGGTGCCCAACAGTTATGATTCCTAAAAGTCTCATTTTGTTTTGCTATCCCTCTCTGCAGACTCAGATATTATATCTGTTGCCTTACAGCCTATTCTGGTGTCTAGAACATTTCTTAGTTACTTTTTTCAAAAAGTAAGACTACAGAGGAGCCATGTACCCAATTTGAGGATGCAGTTGGCCACCAAGAGGAGGTTGAACTTGCAGCAGAAGGCACCTGACATCCACTATAAGCCCTTGAGAACAACTAACACACTGAAAGTGAAGGTCATTGTTTAAAAAAACTTAACCTTCCGTCTTAAGGAAATAGGAGGCAGTTCTATGGCCTCAGGGCCTCACATACATAGAGGTCAAATGCCTTGGTTATGGGTCTCCACATGCAGGTTTCCATTTCTTCTCTGTAGCCCCCGAGCCAGTCCTGGCTAAACAGTTCTGCAGCTGGAGCAATTCTACACTATTCAATCCCAGCAATTTTTTCCTTCACATTCTCCAATCTCTAACAGTGTGTCTTTAAGTTTTTATATAAACTTCTAAAAGATGTGGATATCTCCTGATGATTCTTGGAGTCCTGTATGGACTTTCATCCTCAGGGTGCCCAACAGTTATGATTCCTAAAAATCTCATTTTGATTCGTTATCCCTCTCTGCAGACTAAGCTGTTATATGTGCTTTTGGTAAAAACTGTCTGGATTCACCACTTCCATGCTCTGACTACCTGCTAGACTATTACCTTTGGACTAATGTTGGTCATATACTGTATTATGACTACAAATCCTCTAAGACAGCCCTAATCTACTTGTCTACACCTCCACTATCAAAAGCCAACTTGAGCAAGTAAGCTCTAGATCTATTCTATCTGGAATGCTATTTTGGCCTGTTAATGTTTAGTCACTTCTCAAGTCTCAGTTTAAACTCTTATGCACACAAACATACATACACACACACACACACACACACACACACACACACACACACACCGTCCTTTCATGTAGACTTCATCTTGTCCTTACTATGCCCCACAGATAGTTCTACTGTGTCATGGAAGGTTGAGTGCAAACATGTTAAATATCTATCTTCCCCATGAGGTTATGAGCTCCTTGAGGTCAAAGACATGAAACTCTCTTCCCTGTGGCCTGCAGACTTCATACAGGTACCAAGTAAATGCCTTCACGATGAGTCTAGAGCTAGGGTCATATCTGTTTCCTCCTCTGTGTCTGCCCTTCACTTATAACTATAATCAGTCCTATGATAAAGTAGCTTGTCCCTATCCCTGTAAGTAAAGGAAAACCTAGAAATAAGCAAAAAATATATTCCAGAGGATCAGAGGATCACATTTTATGCACTAAAATCCATTCCACTCAGGTGTCAGGAGATAATAAATGGCATGAAAAAGAACGTGCTTACTCCAGGGTTAACAGTCATCACACTTACTAAACGGTCATCTCCATAGTAGTTTGTAGTTTTTACAGGGTTCAGCATCCTGTGCTAGTCATTTCTGTCTTCCCAGGCCCTTCTCAACACCAAGCCTCAAGAATGAGTCCTCAGCCATCAGTGGCTCATTGCTGAGGCCCTACTTTCCACCTCCTACCACATCTTTGCTTCTAGTGCTTATAGTCTCACAACTGCCCTTTTCCAGAGAATTACAGGGAGAAGAAATAGAAGATTTTGAAGTAAAGAGAAGCAGTAAAAATTGAGCCAAGTTTGCCCCCAAATTGATACTTGAACACCTACCCCTGAGGAATAAATTCCAGAAATGGATGACCTCTTATCTCTAGTCAGCATCTGGAAATCTATATTTGATTTTAAGGAGACAGCAGCATCTTGGAGGAAAAGGTTCATTAGCTCCAGAAATTCTAGGTTTCCACTGAGCACTGGGACCGGACCAGGAGAGTGGCACAAGGACAAGGGTAATCGAAGACACTGCCTGGTAGAAAAGAATATTCAGCTCATCTCCCGACTCCGAGAAACACAGAATCCTATCAGCCTAAAGAAACATTAGAAGTTTATGATGCAGAAATAAGTAGCGTGTGCGTGACGCATTTCCAACTTATGGCAATGCCGCTATTAGAATGGAACGCTCTCCAATGGATGAGACCAGATTAGACTCCATTGCTACCAGCCAAATGCAGCTCAGGAAAATTGACAATTGCATGCAAATGGGAATGATTAGTATTACCTCTGCTGCTAGACTCTTCCCAGTGGGAAGATGGCAGAGCATTCATTTGCAATAGACTGTTAGAAAAAGCAGACATATGTCTGGGTTGTCTTTTAAAGATGTTGTTTTGTCTCTACATCTTTCCCTGAATAGTGTTAAATTATTTATTCATTCCTTTATTCAGCAACATTAATTGAGTATTTTCTAGTACCAGGCAAAGTGCTCAGCCCTACAATTCAAAGATAAATAAGACCTCTGTCTTTCAGAAGTTTACAGACCAGTAGAAGAGAAGGGTAAATGAACAATTAAAAATTGTAATGATAGAATATTGCTCAGATGCTAGACAGCAAAGAGCAGGCTAGCTAAGTAGACTGCTTTTTGTGGGAAGGACTAAGATTTCTGAAAGGTCAGACTTTCTGTTGGAATCTCTTGTCATGGTGCTAAAGTGCATCCAAAATGTAGTCAGGCAAAAAGTTGATGTATAAAAGCATAAAGGTAAGGGGCATATTTGTGCTATGGGGGAACCATGGTTGTTTGTTTAGTATTGAGGACTAGAAAAGGCTTGGGCAGGAGGAAGCAGGGATAAGTTGACTCAATAATCTCATCCAAAGCAGATCTAAAGGGATCCAACCTGCTGAGATTTTTTTTAAGTACAAAGGGAATATATGAAGAATTCACTAATTCATCATCAATCTGATTCAGCATGCAACTCCTTTTATGGGGTACAGTCAATTTTTGTTCATTTGCTTTGTTTCTGATGGGGAGAAGATAAAAGGATGCATAACATTTTTAACTCCTTTTAGTATTAATTCTAATCTCATAGATGTCAGAATTTTAGGAAACTGTAAGATTATTTAATTCAATCTATTTCATAAATGAGGAAAGTGAGCTCCACAAAGGCTAAATGATTTAAGGCCATATAAATAACAAAATCCCTAGAATCTACTTTTTCTTTATATAAAAGAAATTTAGGAGCTGGCCTAACTTTAATGTACATCACTTCTCATAAAGCTAAACTCTTCCATTAAATCTCCACTTTGGAGCTCTCATTACAGATACTGTGCTTTGCCTAACTTCTTCCCCATATTCCAGAGTTGCACCCTTCTTTAAAGGTACAAAAACCTATGATATATTTTCTTCTTCCTCTCTCTCCACTCCATTAGATTTTCTTGGTATCTGTAGGGCATAGAAATAAATTGTTACCTACCCAAGTATGCCTCAAAGATGTAGCCTGGTAGTTCTTGTGGTGGTGTGGCTACATTTGCCTCTGCTTTGTCTAAATAATAATTTTTTTATAAATAAAAAGTAATTGCATTGAACTTAGATATTCTTCATAAGTATAAGATTAACAAACCTCAGAAGACTTCTGAATAATTTCCAACACCAGTCAGAGACCTTTCCCTTTGCTTTAGTGTTCTTTTTTCCTAAACTAGGGATTTAGTCTAATTAAAATGCAAATATTGGGTTTTCGATGTAACTCAGTGATAGAGTATTTGCCTAGCATGTATGTAGCCCTGGATTCTATTCCAAGGGTGGAAAAATAAATAAAGCAAATATTTGTTAATCTATTTTCTTCGTTTCACAACTTTGAAGACATCTTTATGAATCCTTATAGTTTGGTACTATGCTGTGGTTATCATTGAAATAATTAGGGAGGCTAGGGAAGTAGTTTAGTCATAGAGAGCTTGACTAGTATCTGTGAGACTCTGAATTCAACCCACAGAAACATGCACACACAAAAAGGAGTAAATCTAAATATTTTTCTGGTAAACTATATTTTGAAGAAATTACTCAGAAAAAGAAACATTTCAGTTGGGCTCACTACCTTTAACAAATCTCATATTAAATAATGGTCTGAAAGAAATCCTCCTGGAATTACATGAAAATATCCACGTTCACACAAGAAAGAATGTCCAAAATCATAGCATGCGCAGTACTCCTAATAAAAACCTGACCATGGCCTTTGCCTCATTATCCCAGTGAGTAAAGTCTGAAACAAGTTTAACATTTACTGATATTACTGCAAAGAATTTAGATTATGCTATGGTTTAGGTCTAGTTGTCCCCCAAAAACCTCATGCAGTTTTAGATGGGCCTTTTTTGGAGGCAAATCAATCTAGAATTTGTGATTATTTAATAATAAAATGCTGGAATTCAGAGTACTGGGATTAATTGCTGGATCACTCGTCACTGACTGGATTGGCACCACCCTCATTCCAACAGTCTGTATAAAATAAAAGGGGCAGAAAGTGTCTTGTTTCACCCTTTCACTCTTATTGCTTTTGCTGTCTTCCACTGCCATGAACTGTTGCCCCTCTATCATACCACCCTGCCTTGGAACCAGGTAATTATTGACTAAAACTTCTATAAACTGTGAGCTAAATAAAAGTTTTACCCTTTGATTTTGGGTGTATGGTATTGTGTCTCAGCAATGAGAAAAGTAACTAAGACAAGTCATTTCTTCACATGTTATCTGACATAAGCATCAAACATCATATGCAAATAAGAAGCTAAGACCTCCTGTGAGACAGCACCATGCACAGGCTGACTAGGGGAGAGCCAGACGCCAGCCTCTTCCAGTGCATGGGCAGGGAAACAAGAGGAGCCAAAGTCCAACTCCCCCATAAGTGACTGGCTGATCTGGAGAAACATAGGCTGTGATGATAGCTAATGAGGTAAAACACAATTTAATGCTTATAGTGTTCAGTGTTTCACTCACTTTACAGGCCTAAAGCCAGTGGGTCTGATCATCTATTCAGAGGATGGCAATAAGCAGTGCAGCATCCATGGCAAATCTCCTTCCGAAGGTGGAGGCCATTGTTAATTCCCTATTATCTTGTTTTGAAATCCTGTGTCATTCTCATTGTTTTATTTGGTTGAGTTTTATTCTGTTTTATTGTGTTTGATTTTGTTGTATCTGATGGCATGGACAGCTATTTCGAAGATAACAAGATATATTTTGGTAGCCATTTCGGATTCACTACTATCTTGTTTTGAGGTCCTATATTTCATTCATTGGTTTGTTCTTATTGGTTCTGTTCTGTTTCTGTTTTGTTTGATTTTACTATGTCTGAAGGTATGGGCAGCTATTTTAAAGACAATAAGAGGCATTATGGTAGCCATTGTTGATTTCCTATAATCTTGTTTTGAAATTCTGTGTCACTTACATTGTCTTGTTTTGATTGACTTTACTCTGCTTTATTTTGCTTGGTTTTATTCTCTCTAAAATGAAATTTTAAGGAAGATCATATACAGAATGAATGAAATGAAGAATAAAAAGGACACTCACCAGACTTAAATTCTTCTAACAGGGGAGTACTTACAAGTCCAGTGTTACAAACTTGTTATCCTGAACCTGTTTCTGTTCAGTGTGACTCTTGAGATCAGATACAAAGTTGTTGCCATGAACTTCTCAGTCACATTCACACATGATAGGCAAGAATTGAAAGTGTTGGGTTAACTACACAGATGTTGCTTCAAACCACACAATTGTCCTGAACAAGAAAATGTTGCCCACAGAGTAAGTGTGCTCATGCTCACTCACTGAGATTATGTCCTCAGTTTTAGAAAGCTCTCAGGGGAAGACATTTGCCAGTTTATTGATTTGGTTAATAACATGGAACTCTCTAGCTTCTTTCTTCAAGCACCATGCTCAAGAAACCACATACAGGTTAAACTTTTACAATAGAAACTCCAGACTTCCAAAATATTTAGTAAGGAGGTAATCTCTTTCCTGGAAGATATTTTTTTTCCCATTAATGCCTGAATTTAAATCTTAGCCTAGGTTAGACTTCCACCAAGTTAGAGATGTCCCCAGGTCATTCTAAAATTAAAATATAACTATGGGGAGTGATGCAAAATATAATTTAATACAGAGTGGCAGTGAACACAGCTTAATACAGTATGGAGTGCTGTGTGTAATCATGAGAGATGTGGGAGTAGTGGAAACAATAAGGGAGGATGCTAAGATTTGCCTGGTGTAAAATCATAAATGACCTCCAATATCACACTGAGTTCAAGATTAACTCCTCCTACTTTCACAGACTCTCTGTTCCCTACTTTTATGTTTACCTTGTTCCCTAATCAATGTCATCAGAGTATCTCTAGGAATTATTAGTGGCATTTATTTGTTTGTCTTTCCCTACTAGTCAACAGCATCAAGGCAGAACCTATATCCCAGATGTCTTTTCTTCTTTAGTGCTTAGCATAGCAAACAAAGCAACCATTCCACAAATACTAGCTGGTATCATTCACACTGTTTTACAAATTAAAAACAATGTTCACTATTTTTATTAAATCAAAAGAATGAATGAAAAACCTGAATATCTGATTGAGTTCAAGTGTTTCTCACAGTGCTGTATTTCACTCTAACAAAAGTAAACCACAAAGGAAAATTTCACTTTCAGTCGTGTAGAACGTATGCAAAATTCCATACAGCAAACACCCTTTGCCCATTGATGTTTAGATTAAAATGTAAGTTAATGGGTTCTATTGTGTTGCTCCCTCTTACCAACTTCTAGAGGAGGGCCAGTTAGGCAGATTAATCCTATGGATCTGAGTAAATTTAATCTGTATAGTATTCTAAATAGAATAGCACTCCATATTGGTTACAAGATTTTCTCTACCTAATAAAGTAAAAGCAGACCATACAGGAAATGTTCAATTCCCAATTCAACAAAAACATAGTCACGTTCCATGCCTTTTTTATATTTGAAATTTTTGCTCTTTAGTAACTAATAGTAATAACATAATAAAAATCACAACTACTTTGGGGACTCTGTTACACATTAGGAGCCTTCCTAGGAGCTGTTGAGTAAGAATATTATTCCTGTTTTTTATATCAGAAGAACTGAGTCTCAAAAGAGGCCCAAGTCTTTGCAAAAGCCAGGTTAGTAAATGACAGAGCCAGAAGTAAGCCTCTCAATTTATCCTGATTCAAAAGTTTCAGCCCTTTTCATCATGGGACTTCTTTATTGTGCACTTTTATATATTTTACAATAAATGGCTATATTAAAGTTTGAAAAGATGGCCCACATTTAATAAGAGATAAATCACAATAAGGATATAAGAAAGTTCACAGGCTCTCAACAGCAAGAATCTTTGTGTGACCACAAGGAATATGGTTGTTTGGGGTGACATTATTATAATGTTACATGAGTCATTTGGCTAACCTGAGTTTAAAAGTGAGCCAGAGTTCAAGAGAAACATAGAAGCATATGTCAAAACAACAGGTGCTTTCTTTGGTCCTACCTATAGTTTACAAAAGGCTACGATCCCATCAAAAGGAAAAGCAAACAAACCTGCCAACATGATAAAGATAAGTTTCTAAACGAGGTTTCTGAAAGATGATTAAATAAGTGAAAAGATAGAAATAGATTGGAAAACCTTTTTCCTACCACAAAGCCCTTCTCAATATTAAGAAACTATTTTGTTGTTTATTGTTTAATATGGGATATGTTAATCATGCCTAGATTAGAAATGTCTTTCATTCAATAAGATGATTTCAATGATATGGTAAATCATTCATGAAGACTTTAATTGGGTTTTTTCCATATCATCAGAACATTAAGCAAAAAGGCAGAGTTAAAATATTAAACAATGTCTATTTCATTGCCACTATATAAAGTATAGTGCAAAGTAATTAGTTATAACTGTATTCTGAGTATTTATCAAACAGTGCTCAGAATTTTGGTTTAAATTTAAAATATTCCAATATTTCAATTTTCATTTAATAGTTTAAATAGTAGAAAATTTTAAAATTTAAATTAGAAATTCAATGTTCTTAATTTTTAAAAGTCTAAATGGAATGATCTTCAGGACAGCTGAAACCGATATTTAGGCTATGGCAGTTAAAAGATACCAAGAAAGCCTCAACCACCCATGAGTCCATACCAAAAAGTCCTCTCCTATTTAGCTAACTTTTTATTATAAGAAAGTCATTCCATCCCACTAAATATTGTTCTCAACCCAGAGCCTTTGCATATGTAAAAATATCTACAAGGGCTTGACATTGCAACACTTTACTGGGAACCGTAAGGACCCAACCTGTCATTTTACAAGGGATGACAACTGGTTTTCACTCTGCATTCATTAAATGACTTGGAAATTCTGCCTTGTGGAAAATGGCAGTGACAACATTAGCAGGGCTCTATGACTACAGAGCCATGCCTGGCACCCACCTTCCAACATAGACACCGGACAGGGAGGGGTGATACGTTTTGTGTTGTTAACCCTGTTTCCATACTCACCTGCAGCGAAGTAAACATTTGCCCACACTGACGGGGCAGGATGACACTAATTCAATCTGAAGGTCAGATCAATCAAAAGAAAACAACATGCAGACTTTTAAATCTCAAGTTCAGTGTTTTGTTTTGTTTTGTTTTGTTTTACTTTGTTTTTCTGAGACAGGGTCTCACTGTGTAGTGCAGGCTAGTGTTAAACTCACTATATAGTCTAGGGTGGCTTCAAACTCGTGGCAATCCTCCTACTCCTGGCTAAGTTCAGTGTTCTTATTCCTCTAATGTATTCATTCACATCACACATTAATTTCATTTTGTTAGGCAACTTTTTACCATGACCATGTGAAAAGGGACACAAAATACTGAAATGAAATAATGGCAGGAAATGTAAAAACTCTGTAGTTTGGACCAAAATCGCTTTTGGCTAGAGTTGGCTGGCCCAATCTCTTTATAACATACTTCAAGAAAGAAGACAATGAAACTTTGAAACGCTATAAAGTGAAAGACTGACAAAAAATTATAGTTCCTATAGAATTTCATATCCTGAAATGATGAAGCAGTTTGTGTAAGCAATTTAAGTAAATATAGAGAAACTTCCTTATGGCCTTTCCCAGACAGCTGATCTATACAATAAGTCAGAAAATAAGAAATACTGCATGCCTCCGCTGTGTTGTCAAAGATGAAACATGTGGGCAGAAAGTGTTATGAGCAAAAGAATGGACAGCCCTGTATCTGTACTTCTTAGCAATGGCTTATTATTGATGTGCACATAAAGATCTCATATCTGACTTTTGTGCATGATTAGGTACAATAGCTGATTTTGCAAGATAGACTCCCATGTCCCATAGATGAGAATCAATTAACTTGTCCTATTTGTTTAACAATAGCAAAACACTCCATCACCTGAAATCCTGACTCTAAGCTTTTATAAGTGGCACACATTTATTCTGCCTAAGAAAATCAAAAGTCCTCAGTTTTCAAACAGTTCTTTATCTGTTTCCCAGAATCATCTCTAAGACTTACTAGAAAGAAAAACTGACCCCTGAAGAGTTGTTTGATTCATGTATTATTCCTTTTCTCCCTGACCTATACCAATCCAGACCAGAGTAATAATTGTCACAGGAAAGACCCCTTTGAACCTTTTCCTAGAGAAGCTGTCCCTCATGTGGCATGCTTGAGCCTGGCTCCAGGATGGTACAAATGTGGGTAAAAACATCCAGTGCAGGCATCTCACTTGACTACATGAAAAGGGAGTCTTTACAAACACAAGACATGGATTGACTAGAAGGTAAATATTTCATATATGCAATATGCTACGCACAATTTTTTGGCATTTAACCACAAATATAACAAACATAGCAACATATTCAATATAAACATTTGTTAATTTGCTACAGTAGGTAAACAGCAAATTACAAAAAAATTATATTGCTTGGTAGAGAGAAAATATTTAGATTTTATATTGAAGTATGAATTTGAATCTAGGTTCAGTCACTAATTGGCTGTTTGAGAACTTCTATGAGGCTATTTTGCCTTTATGTTGCTTACCATGCTAGTTTGTCATAAGTATAGAAATAGTGCATATTCGAGGCATAACTCAATAAGTGTTAAATACTCACTTAGACGTTTTTATATTTTAATTTTCAACATAATTGTATATATTTATTGTTTGTCATGAATAACAGGATTTCATAATTTTATGGATGAATAATATTCTACTCTGTATCTATAACACATTCTCTGTTATCATTGTGTTACAGTATAATGTTAGTTTGGGTCCCTATCTAGATGGTGGAGAAAGGTCTGTATTGGTCTTGGCAGGATTGGACCCCTTTATATTTTCTTGTCTCACTCCATTCCTCCTTTGGCTAAATGATCTCTTTATTTTGATCTGACACTGATCAGACTTCAGCCTTTACAGTGAAATATTGTTTGACTTCAACCATATAAATTCATTTCCATCTAACTTCAAAACTTTTAGTTCAACTGTATAAATTCATTTGCATTTAATTTAAAAAATTTTAGCCATGGGCATCTTTTCAAACAAAATCTTAGTGATGCAATACAGATAAAATTTCTGCTGAAAATCTCCTCCCCTCTTCAGATATTTTAAGAAGCCAAAACTCATAGCACTTTTCACATTAGGCCTAGTAGTCTTCGGTCAAAGTAGCAGTGACCCTCAAAGGATATCCAGACTGTGTAAAATGTTATGGACATCACAGTGGTGGTTGGGGTCACTATTGGCATTTAGTGAGAAGGGAGCATAGAAGATAGAAGTGCTACAAAGAGAAGAACACCTTCAGTTTCAAACGCTATCAGCCGGGGCCAGGGATATAGCTCAGTGGTACAACACCTGTCTGTCCTGGCCAGCATGAGGTCATGAGTTTGATCCCCACTACCAAAAAAAAAAAAAAAAAAAAAGCTATCAGCAAATGCTCTCTCTGTTCCCCCTTGTACTTGCTTATCTGTGAGGGAGGTAAATGAATCATTCCTGCAATGCCTCCTTAATAATGTCCTCTGTTCCACTTGTGAGATGCTGTCGATCTGACTGGCTTTACCTTGAAACAAACGATGATATTCTAGGCTAAATACTACCCATAAGACTCACAGAAGCTCAAAATTGAAAAAAAAAAAAAAAAGCAAAGTCAATTGCCAGTGTAAGAAGGTTGAGAGAAATTATATACCTTTCTCAAGGTCAAACACATGAAATGGAGGACCTAGATCTACTGGACTCCAAAGCCTATTTTTCCACAGGACAACAAACTGTCTGGCAAGCAAATGGTATGAATCTTTCTGTTATCAATGGATGCTCCGCATTAACCACTGTGGAAAATCAAAGTAAAATAAGGATGCAGTCTCAGCCAACAGGAAGCTTAGAGTCTGGCTGAATCTGAGACACAGAACTAAGAACCACAAATCCCAATACACAGACATTGCCATGTGTCTTATACACAGAGAGGTTGGAGAGACTTGTGACATCAGGAGTCCTTCATAGTAATGTAGGAGAAAGGTGATCCTTTTTATGCTACAAAGCAAAGACTGAATTAGACTGTCAGAAAATTTTTTCTGGTCAAGTAGCAAATATTTTACTGGCATTTAGTGGGCAGGAAACAGGGAAGATTTGGGGTTATTTAGCCTCTGTTTAACTACTCAGTTCTGACATGGATCAGTGCTATAATATGATAGCAGCCACAAACAATGAGTAAACAAAAGAGCATGGCTGTCTTCCAACAAAACTTTATTTCCATTGAGAGTTTCATTTTTGTTTCCTAGATCATCGATGAAGTTGACCTTTTTTTTTTACATACCTGCTGCCCATTTATAAGTCTCTTGAGAACTATATATTTAAGTCCTTAGCCCATTTTTCAATCAGACTTTTAGTTTTTCACTATTGAGTTATAAGAATTATTTATAAATTTTGGAGATTAACCCCTCATCAGATACATGGTTTGGAAGACTTAATATTGTTAGTTCATCCATACTTCCCAAAGCAATTATAAACTGAGTGTGGTCTTTATCAAAATCCTAATATAATTTTTGACAGTAATAAAAAAAATCTAAAGTTCTTGTGGAGTCATAAAAAACTAAGACTTTCTCACACAATCTTGAGAAAGAAGAACAGGGTTAGAAGCATTACACTTCCTGATTTCAAAAAAAACTTTATTTCTATAAATAACAGATGGTGGGCCAGATTTGAAATGAAAGCTATATCTTTCCAATTCCTGGGTTACACTGCAGATATAGTTACAAACCTCTTATTTTGACCCTCAAGGCCTTTCCAGTTGGACTGAAATCTACATTTTCATTCTCTCCAACTGCTGGGGATATAGTAGTACAAGCACCTGCCTGGCAAATACAAGGTCCCAAGTGTGATTCCAGGAACAACAACAAAAAAAAAAAAAAAAAAAAAAAAAAAAAAAAAAAAAAAAAAAAAAAAAAAAAAAAAAAAAAAAAAAAAAAAAAAAAAAAAAAAAAAAAAAAAAAAAAAAAAAAAAAAAAAAAAAAAAAAAACAGTCTCTTCAGGCTTCTCAAAAGGTAAAGAGTTTGGGCCATGGAGGCAAAAATGGAAAAGCCATGTTCTACATAGAAGGACAAATCAGTACAGCTAGCACAGAGAATTCTTCTGAAGTGTATGGTAAAACTGAAAACATAGATTTCAGTCCAATAGCAGAGTTCCATAAAAACCAGATCAGAGGTCTTAACCTGAACCTATGGGCAGGGGAGATACTTGTAGACATTTAAACAAAGAAGAGAGGTGTTTTTACAAGATTAAAATTTTTGAGATAAGGTTTTTCCTTAAGCCTCAGAGAGGTCAGAAATACTTACTGTATGTGTGGTAGACAGGGAGATGTGTCATCTAGATACCCCTGAGTGGACAACCTTGCTGCCAACATAAGGAGTATGGCCTGCACCTAGGCTTCAGCCATCAGCTCCTTCAGGGTCTGCTGTATTTCAGACAAACATCTCACCCAAAGTTAAGGCCTTCCTGGGAAGCCCACACTGGAAGCGGTAGCAGGGAAGAGGTACAAGTTCCACCACGGGCTTTTAAAGGACTTTCTGATGGGCAATATTTTTTCCAAACTTCGTTGCCTATTGGCCCAAAACCTTTCAAGGCCAACGTCACAGTTCAACCTCTTGTCTATCCAATGATCCTCCTTCCTTCTTTGCCTCACAGATGTACAGCACATTTTTGAAATGTATCACCCCAAAAATTCATGTTAAATTTCTAACTCCCTGTACCATGACTTACTGGGAAATCGAGTCAATATATAAAGTTAAGAGGAGATTATACCAGAATAAGGTAGGCTTTTTAAATCCAGTATTATTGGTAGCCTGAACACGGCCACATAAATAGGAAGAATAGAATGTGAAAATAAGGCAGAAACTGGAGTAATGCTACCACAAGCCAAGGAATGTCAGAAATTGCTAGCAAATCAGTAGAAGGTAAGGGAGAGGTACAAAACAGATCTTTCCCCCCAGGACTCAGAAGAAACCAATCCTGCTCACTCTTGATATCAGACTTGGCATCCAAAACCATGAAGGAATAAATCTCTGTTGCTGAAGCCACTTCATTTGTGACACTTTGTTATGGGAGTCTAGGGAAATTAATACATACTCCACACTCTGTCTTAGGGCTTACTGCCAGAAAAGCCAGTTTGCAACAATTTCATTAAAAAATTGACCTGAAAACATGAAACTATAATGTGGCATGTTCAGAAGTATAAAATAAAGCACAGTATTTTAAAAGTTTTCATTTAGACTTTCACACTCATATGTCAAGTATAAAACCTTCAGATTATTTTCATAATGGAAAATGTGTATGTGTACATGCATGTGTGTGTGTGTTAGTGTGTGTGTTTTAAGAAAACAAGTAAAATAAAAACAGGCCACAGCAAAAGTAGAAGCAGAATTATCAGAAGAGTAACAGTATTTTCAAGAAATATCAAAAGTATGGTTTAAATGGCAAATACTGATTTGCTCTATTTATAATATAGAAAGAAAAAGAAACACGCTGGGTAAAAAATTCTGCTTTGTCTGTCTTTAAACTGAAACCACTACGTTCCCATTGTTTAATGGTTATTAAATCTACTTAACTTACTCTGCTAAAGGCAGCAACGAAAGATGTTTCCTTTGTTCTAAAGTGAATCTAGATCAAATCCAATGCAACATATTTTTCCCTGTAACTGTGTCCTCAAAGTTGTATTTGTGAAATATACACTTCTATTGCATGGTAGTGATAAATGTGTGGGATTCCAGAGAAGTGCTTGCAGGGCCACATTCTATAGGTAGAAACTGGTATGCCCATGGTCCTATCACAAACATGCCTTACTCTGCCATAGAAAACCCCACTCCTAGGATGCACTCAGGGTATCCAGAATGGTTATCATCACAAATCTCCCCCTCTGAATCTCCTGCGAGCATATTGGAAAACACACAGACCTGTTTATCCGAGACCATTATATACTTTCAGCATGAAACCATAAGTTCTGTAAGGTTCCTCACTTTTTCTGGGAAAGGGAGATGATAATATGTATTATATACCATAAAATTGATTTTAAAGAAATGGCAATCCCCATGTTAAAAAGCCTCTATGAAGAGCAGGCATAGATGAGCAGAACCAGAGCTTAGGGAGTGCTCCAGGTGTCAGCAGCTACTAATACTCTTCTCGTGCACACATGTGTTAAATGGGGAGTTTTAGAGTTTTCAATTCTCTTCCACTAGCATTTGCATCTGTAATCTTCTCAGCAGAATTAATGAGTCTAGAAAGCAAATAATAAATCTGAGGAGATTCCTAAGAATGTACCCAAGGAGCATGTAAAACCACAAAACAATCTTTTCTCCTCCCTCATGCCTCAGCTGATTGGGGAAATAAATGAATGTTCAGTAAACATTCCTGGTATCAGATATTTCCAAGCATTGTATTATGCCTCTGAATGTCATGTAAGTTAATTATCTTTATGAGTATTGGTAATTATTTGGAAAGCGTGCTCCTGGATCTGCTAGCAGCATCACTGAGGACTCAATCAGGAGGGCAATAGTGTCTTCCATCTCAGTAGAGATCTGAAATGCTGCCTGCTGAATGTGTACTTAATCTTCACACAATAATGGGGCAGCTGGAGGGTACAAATCTTACTATTGAAGGATATTGGGATTCTTTAAAAACCTCGAAGAACTGGAGGAAGATTTAGATAAGCAATGATTTAGTCCATTCCACATTCTCATTTAAAGTAACTGGTGTGCAGGAGAGTTACTCAAGACCATAGTTTGGTAATGGTGCAGCTTGGACTAAAATCTGCATGTCATGAATTCCAAATTAATGGCCTTTCTATATGCTACCCTGTTTCATCATGACCAAATAAGCTATGAAAATATTGATACTTACTTCATGTCACTGAACCACATTGAAAGCATGCTGTATAATCTTATCATGTAACTACATTGATTATCTCTCAATCTCACCTTGAAGTTAGAGTTAATGCTAACAAGCCAGAAGACATTGGCATGCCCTGAAGGACTTTGTGGTATCTTGGGAAGAACATGAACTTTGGTTTGCAAAGGTAAATGACAACTCAGTTTAATTTGGGGTTTATTACTCAAGTCTCAGTTCCCTGTGGGTCTAATAAAATAATGATAATGCCTATTTTAAGGACTTAACAAGGGAGAAGAGATTACACATAAGATCCTGGCACAGAGTAGGTATTCAAGAATACCACTTATTGTTACTTCTAAAGCTCACTCATGGCTGTTTTTTGGCCTTTTGGAGAAGACTGAGATTGTCATGTTATGAAAAGGCTTAGCTTTAAGTCTATCTACCATCAGCTACCATAAAAATACAAGTCAAGTCCTTGGCTTTGCCTTTCTCTTGTTTGACCTTTGGCATCTATTTGTAAATACGAGCTATGCTGTACTTTTTCCAATGGACTGTGAGCTACTTAGTGTATACTACTGCTGGCTTTTCCCATAGTCTCAAATCAATCTGTGTCCAAGGAAAGGAAAACATTGCAGAAAAGTCCAACATGGGAAAGCCTGCCCATCCTGTCTCTCCTGTTCATGTCTCTGAAAGACTCTTTGTGGCAGCACCCTCCTCTCCAACGCTAAAGAGTCATTTTTCATTATATCAAGAAATTTTATAGTCTTCACATTGCTTTATGACCAACAAATACACCCACACAGAATTCTACAGCCCTCATTGATCTAATTTCATCCGAAGAAGTCACATTTTCCCAAAAAAACGAAGTTCATGCTCTTGAACAATAAAAATACCTTACTTCTTCACTCATTTTCCCCTCCATTCCCAAACCCCATATTGCAAGCTTTGGTGTGATTTAAAAAGCTGTTCTCAGCAACTCCTCCCTGCCTGCCCGCAATGTCTTTTCATTCAAAACATAGCACTATGATACTAACCATTACAATACTAACTCTGCCATCTTGCAAAGTTTTATTTTTACTGTCAAGGAAACCAAAGTATTAATTACTTTAAAATAGTAACATTTTTATTCTACTGATCTTGTTTTATAAATAACTCCAAAATATGTTTGCCAGAAACAATTTCCAGAGTCTTGGCAATTAAGAGATCACTTAAGAAGGAAGGACAGCGGATACTCCTACAATCTAATTATCAACCAAGTGTCCCAATAAAATAAAGGCCCAAGGCATGCATTTGGAGATTCAGAGAATGGTGGCAAGTTGCATCTTCTAGATTTTCATAGATTGAACTTTCTGTCTTCAATGCTGTCTGAACATTGTAGCCTTCAGCTATTTTTGCTTTCCTAGAAATTTGAAAATTAACTTCTTGGAACTCTTTAGGCCATTCCCATTCAGAAAGATGGACTCTGTTCTCAGGAATAAGGATTTTAGTTCTCCAAAAGAGCTGGGGAATATGCCTGTCAAATGAGTCTCTCTTTCCCTCTCTCTCTCTCTCTCTCTCTCTCTCTCTCTCTCTCTCTCTCTGTCTCTCTCTCTCTCCCTCTGTCCCTTCCTCCCTCTCTCCTAAAAAAATTGTGTATTTAACTCCTTCATCACTGGCATTATCACCTTGAGTCAAGAATTTAGTAGGAGTCTAAAATATTATTAAAAGCTTGACATGTGCAAACTCAAGCTAGTTGACACAAACTCTGCATATCAACCTTATATAATAAATAGGGGAAATGAGGCACTGAACAACTCATTCTCCAGTTACAAAGGTAGGATAGAGTAAACTCGTAATTCAGATTCAGGTGAATCTGCTTCCCAGGTTCATGGTCTTACCACTGCTGACCAGCTTCCTCACTGATGCTTTGATGTCTGTAACTATTTGATGAACTTCTTCTTCTTCAAGACTCTAAAAGATTTAGGTACAAATTAAAATATCCATAACTCATTTGTTAATAAAAGGAATTAAGTGCATCATAAGACACCGAGAAACCATGACATTTTTAAACAGATAATGAAATCATAGCATTAATAAATTCATTGAGAGTTCTCAGGTATAAAATATAACAATATGTGCTTTTCTAAACTCATTTCTGGGAAAGGAGTCTTCTCCGACTACCAGAAGCTTGAGATTTCCTGCTGCTGATATTTACTAACACCCCAGTCAGCCTGCTTAGAAACATGTTGACAACATTAAAGACAGACTGAAACTACTCATGGAAAGATAAATACTAAAATCCAGAAGAAGGAAAGGACAGAGGTTCTTGGAGGTTTTTGTTGTTGTTTATTTGTTTGTTTTTTAAAGCACGTGTTATTAAGCAAACAGTTTTCCATTGCTTTGTTTGCTTCTGAAACAAAACTGGATGGAGGGAATTGCATGTCAGCGATCAACAAATTCAGAGTCAGGTCATTAAAATCCTCAACAGGCATCAAACATTTCACTCAAAGGACAGACAGAACATTTGAAGGCAGGCTATGGTAAAGATTTTGCTTCCTTCTGATCAATGTTAGTATGAGAAAAGAGACTTGCAGAATCAAAAGGACACATTTATGCATTGCTGTCTTGAAAAATAGGAGTGCTGGCTTTTCTTTTGTCTTGATTATTAAATGAATGTGTGACAACATGAGATTTTCATCACTTGTTAAATTTTTGGATCATTTCAACAGAAGCTCGTTCCCTGCAGATTATGTCTAGTTGTTGTTGGCCAGAACTTCTATTTTATATTTCACTGGAAACTCTTAAAATTCTGCTCAAAAATATAATTCCTCACCTATATAGTGCAATATGAAATGCAAAAAGTAGGCAGCTCTCTTTTCTGGTTAAATACCAGACTTTTCTCAACCTAGTCACATAGATCTTCTGTTTATATACTTATTTACTTCTATTTATATACTTCATTCATTCCTTCATTTATCATCCAATAAATATTTATAGAGTACACGCTACATGCCAGAGATCCTTCTAGGTAATGAGAATACAAAGATGAATAAGATTTGATCTGTGCCTTCAAATGTGCACATTCTAATTCTATCTAGTGTGATTAATGAGCCTTTAACAAGGGAATGTACGTGATGCAGCAGAAAGGATGTAACTCTACCCAGAAAGGTCAAAGAGGGCTTCACAAAGGAGTGAGGCTTCAACCAAAATCTAGGAAGGGGAAAGGAGCTGTCTGAGAAGGACTGAGTTTAGGCACGACCCATGGAACAATGATCTCTATGCCCTTTTAAGTAGGAAAACAAAGGTCTTTCTTAATCAAAAAACTGAATAGGCTGCAAATTCGAATGTCTTTAAAATAGTTTGAAACTTTCTAAGCAACTGAAAAATACTGATTTCCTAAAGGGTATTAGGATGATTCAGATAGGACCTTTACTCTACAGAAAACTGTCTTCTCGTGTGATTTATTCCGATGGCTCCCATCAGAAAGAAAAGAGCCATCAGCACCCTCTGGAAAAACATTCAGAGTAGGTGTCCTTAAAAAAAGTATATGCAGTATTTCATTAGAGACAGAGTCCTGAGCCGAGAAAACCTCAAGGCTCTCCAAGCTAATCCCTCATGTATATCCCATCCAGTTTGCCTCCAAGCAGAACTTTACCTTCAGGCTTTGCTCTATGCCCCCTTCCTGCCATGCCCTGCAGCACTTAACTGGCTTTTCCAACTGCACTGTCATATTGCTGACTCATAGGCAACTGCTCAGAACCTGTCTTTTTCTTTGTGCTTCTTTGCATATAGCCAGCTCCCCAACCCCTGATGTCATAAATATGGGCTCATT
The DNA here is from genome assembly GCA_004363535.1 of Dasyprocta punctata. Taxonomy (NCBI): domain Eukaryota; kingdom Metazoa; phylum Chordata; class Mammalia; order Rodentia; family Dasyproctidae; genus Dasyprocta; species Dasyprocta punctata. Next base: position 30,799 of record RJWM01006180.1, on the reverse strand, counting down.
TGAACCTTCCTACCATTCTGTGCCTACTTCTGTTCCTGGTTAGACTCATCTGTACTATGTCCTCTAATCTTTTTCTTTCTTAATTACCAATGTCACTTTGAATTCTGAAACTTTTTTTCATCAAAGTAACAGAATCCAGTTTATACAACTTTGCCATTGGTGTAAATAACCTAATCTTCATGAACTCTGTTGTATAATTGATTGAAATGAGATTCTCCCAGGTACCAAGAATTCTTCCTATGAATATCACTTGTTACATCTGTAGCTTACTATTTATCTTCAAGTACCATTCAAAGATTTTGTTTCTAACCAGATGTGAGAAACACATGTAAGATTTGCACATATTATTAGCTGTATTTCCATAAAGGCTAATATAGTGCTGCAAAGATCAGTTTAGAAATATAAACAAGGTCAAAAGAAATGACATCTATAGGAACCAAAACTGTCCTCCTGACCTAAATGACATTAGGTTTTTCTGATAAAGCTTGATCTGGGCAAACAATAATCCTAACACTAACTGACATCCATCACCTTTAGTGATGAAAGGAATTTCTTGTAACTGAATCTAATTATGATTCTATGACGTAAAGATTATATTGAAGGAGAAATTTAAACACACCAGCAGCTTCTTCTGATTCACATACAAGCAAGAAGTTAAACTCAGATTCCAAGACAGGTATTCCTTAGTCAAACCTCATGTCAACTCTAGGATTCTAGAAAAATGAATTTTACAATAGTTTCTTCCATTAAAAATTTACAGGAAAAGTGGGCCATGGTGGTGCATGCCTTTAATCCCAGCACTCGGGAAGCTGAGGTAGGAGGAGCATTGTGAGTTCAAGGCCAGCTTGGCCCAGCATGGGCACAAGGCTAGCCTGAGCTACATACTGAGACCCTGCCTCAAAAAACTAGGGCTGGGAGTTTGGCTCAGAGGCTTAAGTGCCTGTCTGGCAGGCATGAGGTTGTGAGTTTGATCCCTGGTACCACCAAAAAAAAAAAAAAAAAATTTACAGGAACCATTCTCTGGCTTTTCCTTCAGTCTCTGAGCATGTTCCTACATTTATAGCAACTACTTACCAGTCTAATTATTTAAATACAGAATGACCAAAACTTGCACATTTTGTTAATTTTTATAAGATCAAATAACAAGACATAGAAAAATGACACTTTTTTCAAATTTGTTCACTACAAAAATTGACAGATTGAAATGATCCTGCCCGAGTGACCCTCAGGATAGTCGGTACATTCACAAATACGCTGCCTGAGTGAGGTGATGCTCCAGTAAACTGCTAAGTGGTTAATTCTCATTATTTGAGATAATATTTCATTACCAACAACAGGCATTGTGGGGTGTAAGTCAATACTACCTTTTATTTAAAATTAAGTTTACTGGTACAATTTAGATGCACATAATGATTGCATTCATCATAGGGAATTTGTACCTGTACATGATATATCTTGATTCTGCTTTTTTTCCCCACTCCCTGTCTGCACCCCTCCTTTATCCCTTCTTCCTCTCCTTATTTAGAAGGCTTTCTTTCCATTTTATCCTTTTTTTCTCATTTTTTTCTTTTCTCTTCTTTTCTTTCTCCTCCCCACCCCAGTTTCTGTTTCCTTTTGAACAATTTCTTCCTGGTTCATATCATCTATTAAGCATTTTGGTTCTTATTTACACTAATAGCTAAATCTTGGAAACAATTCAAATGTACTGTATCTCAGATAAGAAACAATCCATGAAGGTGTTTGAAAGTAAATGCTAGCCTAGGGGCATAACAAGTGACGCTCCATAGAGTGAGTCATGTGATCAGGGCAAGTAACATCGGATTCACATCTCAAAAAGGTGAGAAAAGAAGTCTGCAATAATTCTATATATCTTTCATGGTCCCTCTGTACTCCCTTTCAATTTCTGTCCTTCAGTTCACTATCTGTCCTTTTCCAAAGAACTAGTCAGTGTTTTTAAATTCATGTTCAGTTTTTAGCATATTGACTCTAAAACACTAAGTCACTATGATTGAAAAAAGACAATAAGAGGATGAAATTTAAGCATGTGGAATTTTAAAAAGCATAATAGACATTACATCTGTTTTAAGATGAAAAAACTAGCCCTTATAATTTAATAAGTACAGCTAATTGGTATAAAATTAATTTAAAGTCATAGACAAAAAACAAAAACGCTGCCTCCTGTGATGAATAAAGCAGCTCAGGGAACTGGTGAAGGACCAGTGAACTAAACCCCCCAGAATATATGTAGATAACTCAAGCTCTAAATTTTTTTTAATGTCCCCAAAGAAAGCATATTAGTTATAAGTAAAGGAAGGCTTTGCAGAAATTAGTAAAGATAAGAGGGTAGTGGTAGTGACAATTTCCATTGAAAGCTAAATGTGAGGGTTTCTAAGTTATTGTAGGCCCTGTCAGAGAAATAACATTGATCAGTAATCTACCACTAAACAAAGAGGGTACCATCAGGCATCTGTTGAATCTGAGCAGAATATGTAGAGGGAGGGAATGCTGAAGCAACTTCCTGGTACCCACATAGGTGTATTTCAAGCCAACAGAATTCTGTGACCTCATATCAAGGAGGGCAAGAGTACGCAATTCCTTTGGAATCACTCAATAAAGCTCTAATATAGACAACTCAATTTGGTCAATGCCACCTGCATACATGAAGAAAAAGAATCCAATATAGTTTTCTAAAGGAACTAAAAGGCAGTTAGCAACCAGTTTTGCAAAAGGATGCTTCAATTATTTATATGCTTTTTTTTTTTTTTTTTTTTTTTTGGTAACCCAACATATTTCCATCCTGGAGTGATTACAAAAACCTTGATTAGGCCCAGAAGGCAAATCACTTTCACTATCTTTTTTTAAAAGTGCTATTCATAGTTTATGTGACAAATCATTTTAAATGGTAGTTGAGTGTACTAAATTAAATATATCGTATGAACTGTGTATGTACATTAACTATATCAATCAGAAGAAGCAACTTGCAGGACTTTTTACTGCATATTGCAATGCATTTTATCAAGTGCCTCCAAATACACTTATTTGGTTCTCACAACATTCCTGTGAAGTAGCCATGGCAGGTTAGCATCTCCATATCACATCTTGGAAAGTTGAATGAATGTGACTTTTCCAAAATGACATTCAAAAATTGAAGGATGCGAAGCTCAAAAAATGGCACTTGTGATACTAAAATAAAAAGTTTTCAACTATAAATCCAGGTATCTCATATCCAAACCAGGCTTTTAGAGAAGTATTGCTGGAAATGACTTATTAGGATATTCCCTAGATCTGCTCTCCTGCATTCTTTTAGGACCCACTAACAGCAAAGGAGACAAGACATTTAAAGGATGATAGCTGGTCAATCAGGTTACATGTCTTTACTAAGTACCTATCAATTTCTAAGCTTTTGCTAATTGTATTAATAAGAGAGGTCATGGAAATATAATACCATATTCAATCCAAATTCACTCCTCAGTAAATGAGACACAAACAATTGCAATAATCATATGAATAGAGAAGGAAGTACTAACCTGTTCTGAGTAAGGCTGGTAAATTCTTCCCTAAGAATGCAGTATTTTAAATGAGTTTTGAAGCTGGCATTGATTTTCATATGGCACATTCTACATACTAAAATATATTGAACGTCTGAATATAAATTATATAGATTATTAAAAATTTTGCAAGTTTACCTACAGAAAGTAACTAAATATAAGGTAATCATTGCAAAACCTGTTAGCTATTTCTCATTCCTCTTGGAGAAGTAGCATCTGGAACATATATTTTGAGGACTGGTCGGTCAAACCATCAACAACGGATAGCTAATGACTACATGACTACACAGGTGAAGGGGGAAACAGTCACATATACAAGAAAACAGGAAAAAACTGCACACCTGGACTACACAACAATGGCAGATGGCAGCAGGCAAAGTGGAAGCAAAAAAAAAAAAAAAAAGCCTACAAGAAGCAGCAAATTCTAGCAGCTGTGGAATCAAACACATGTACTGAACTCTTCTGAATCCAATCAGGAGAAATTTCTCCACGGATAGTCGTGGGCATTGTAGACAAACCGCCAAAAGTTCATACTCTACAAGCAGAAGTTGTGAAAAGCGTCCAGTGAATTGTCAGTCACAGGAATGCACCCCAGCGAGACACCAGATAGTCTGTATGAAACACTGTCCACAAAGTAAAGACTTCTTCCAGGTCACTTAACAGAGCTTCTGAAACATCTTTTCTGTGCCCCCACCTCTGGCTGTCAGGACACAATGACAAGAACGAAACAATGAACAAATAATGTGGTAAATGTAGATTGGAGGTTCATGAAGCAGAACGCAAGTAAAATCCATTAACAGCACCATTTGCCATGTGTGCGTGAGGATTATAAAACAGAGAATTCATGCATCTACAAAGAAACAAGGTTTATCAGTATTGTGAGTGCACCTTTCAGCAGGAAGTCACCATCATCACTGTTACAAGAGTAAAAACCAAAGGAAGAAAGCCAACAGAGGTTGTAGTAGCCATGAATTTATTCATCCTTTTGTATACTTATTCAGCTAACATTTACTGCACATGGTCTGTGTGTTCAGTACAGTGCTGGATGCTAACTGTACAAAGGAAAAAAGAATCTATTTTCCTGCAACATTTATTGTGAACAATGTTAGCAAAATATAGGAGCATTTCTGGGAGGTTGGGAGCCAGGTTTTAAAAGTGAGATCCTCCTCAGATGAAAAAGAGAGAAAAGATATAAGGTGGCATGGAAGGCAAAAAGAACAGCACAAGCAAAAGCAAAGAGACCTGACACAACGTAAAGTGTGTGCGAGGTGGAGTGAGGAGATACCTGCATTCTCATGCTTATTATGGCACTACTTACAACAACCAAGAGATGGAAAGAACTTTATGTCCAACAACTGATGAATGCATAAAGAAAATGTGATGTAGATATACAATGGAACACTCTTGTATAATTTAAAAGGATGAAATCCTGTCATTTATAAAACATGGATGTTACAGGAAACTACACTAAGTAAAATAAGTCAGGCACAGAAAGACAAATGCCACATTATCTCACACATTTTTGTAATCTATAAAAAAATTAACTTTTAGAGATGCAGAGTAGAATGTTGATTACCAGTGTCTAGTTGGGGGTGAAAGGAAAGGGAGGATAGGCAAAATTTGATCAGTAGGTACTAAGTTTCAATTAACAAGACCAAGAAGTTCTGGTATCATTGCACAGGAGGTTGATAATAATGCACTGTACATTTCAAAAAGTAAAAGAAAAACTTCAAACATTTTCACCAGAAAGACAAGATAAATCTTTAAGGATAATATTAGAAAGTCAGGAAATGTGGGTAGATGGAGACCTTGGTAGACAGTGACCAAGACATTAGGTGAAAAAAATAAAACTTGAGAAATTGAGCAAAGGCCACACAAGAACAAGTTTCCTTCTTGAAAGTTTGAATATAAAAATAGGAAACTAATACAGATTTAAACTAAGGATCCTAAATAACTCCCTATTTTAATTGAAACTACTTTAGAGTTTGGTGTTTAATATATTTTCTGTTGAATTTTGATGGGTAGTCTTTATTGTATTTAAATACTTTTCTTCTTACTTCACTTAAAATTTTATATAGACCTGTGGTTAACTTTTATTAAATGCAATTTAACATCACTCAATAACATCATATGACTTTTCCCCTTGAATTTGTTGAAGGCCATGTTGATAGAGGTTGTATTTCTTGAATAAATCCTACCTTGACTCAATATATTATTACTTTAATGCAGTGCTGTTTTATATCATAATAGCTTATTCACAGTCTCAGAAGCCATACTCACTGTTTTGCTGCTTTTTTTCCAACAGTAACTTTATTCTAGTTTTATTCTAAGTAATTCTGACTTTACGAAGATCAAATTGAATGAGTTGACTACTTTTTATGATCTAGATTAGAAATAGGTTTAGACTTATCTGTTATTTAAAGTTTAGATAACATTTCAACTGTGAATATATGTGCCTCTGGGCAGCCACATATAAGTAAGCAGCCACCAGCCTGGTCTCTTCTGTGATGACTCCTTGGTGAAAATTTTTATTTTCTTTTGGCATCAGCTTTAGCAATTAATATTTTGGTAGAAAATCATCAATTTCATCTCAGTTTTTAACTTTTAAATTTTTATAATTATTTCAATTTTCATTTACACATTCCTCATAGATTTTCACTCATTGTTTTCTTTGATCATGTTCTGACAGGGTATATCTATTCAAAGAGTTTTAATGGTTTAAGTACATCTTTTATTTCATTTTTTATTTTATTCCATTTTTATCTTTTATTTCCCATTTCACTTATTACTGCTTCTGTTTTAAATTGCTTTTCTGATTTTATTCAGAGGCATGCTACATGCTTTACTTTTTCATGTTCCATTTTTAATAGAAAAGATATTTAATAATGTAGATTTTTAGAACAGTGAATTATAGCATACAGTGTCTTCCTTTGTAATTTTCTATAAAATAGGTATTTCCATTTGACTTTGCAAATTGAAATACAATTCAGGAGTGTGGCTTGTTTGTTTTTAATTTCTATATAACCTGATTTCAGCCACTGCTATGTTATTTCTATCTTTATTTTGTATTCAGTAAAAGAACATGAGCCAGACAGGGTAGCACATGCCTGAAATCCCAGGACTCTGAAAGGCTGCAGCAGGAGGTTCACAAATTTGGGAGCCAAGCCTAGACAACTTACTGAGACACTGTCTCAACATGAAAATGAAAAAAGGACTCCACACAAAGGTCCTCAATTCAATCCTCAGTACTAAAAAAAGAGAGAGAGAGAGAGAAAGAACATGGTCCATAGAATTCATACTATAAAACTATTATTTTTCTGTAGTAGTCTACCACTTAATTATCATTATTATTTTTACTGCAACTATTTTGTCATTGTTTTGATTTTCTTTATGAGACGGGAGTTTTCACAGACACTTATCAATGCATGATATTGTAATTTTCTATGATTTCACTTGCATTTTGTTAATTCAGCCTGTCTAATGCATAGACAGAGCACACTTACAACAGTATCATCTATTGCATCTTTTTAAAAATCACCAAATTTCTAATAATTTTTGCTTTATGTTTTTAGCTAACAGCTAATGGCTGCTTTTTAACTGATGAGAGAGTAAATACAGGTTTATGGCTCTCATAGCTTCTTCCAATAGTATCAATTTTATCAGTTCGTAATGTTTCTTTTTTACCCCATCTATTGCTTTTAAGTTTAAATATATCAACTTAAATTAATACTGCAGCTTTCTTTCAGCCTATATTTTTTTGGTATCTTTTTTTCACCCCTTTGTTTCCCTTTCTCCATCACTATTAATCTCTGTTTGGCTATAAATATAATATACATAGATGGAATTAGCTGTAACTCAGTCTGACAATCTAAATATTTTACGTATTTTATTTTTTATTAGTACATGTTTGCGGTATATAATGATTACATTTCTGGTGGAAAGGTGGTACATGTGCATAACACATCTCAATTCTTTTTCATTCCCTTTCTTTCCCTTCCCTATCTCCTCTCTGTCTCTTGTTCCCCTTCCCATTTCAGAAAGATCTATCTGCCTACTTGCTATTATCTCTTTTTTATTTTGCTCTTTATTTATATTTTGGGTTTCTCAGATAAGAGAAACTGCAATATTTAAGAAGTTTGTGTGTCTGATTCCAATTTATTTTGTTTAATATTAATTCTGTTCATTTACATATAATGAAATAACCAGTGCACTTAATTTTATTTTAACATAAAAGCACTTCTACTTTATATTTTATTTTATTTCATGGTATTGTTTTCTTTTTGACTTTTGTTTGTTTGATTATGCTGTTATCCAATCCAGGGTGTCTCTGTCTCTCTCTGTCTCTCTCTCTCTCTGTCTCTCTCTTTCTCTCTCCCTCCTGTCCTCCCTCCCTCCCTCTCTTTCATTAATTTGGGAGTTTTGTTACCCTATTTCATTCCATCAATGATTGTTTTCCCTTCCCCCAACCTTGCTGTTTTTGAACACTAAATTCTGAACTTTTCCCACCAGAACATGCTATCTGCCTCACCTAGTTCTATGTTTCTCCTCAACCTCAATTTGCCCCTCCCTGTCCTCCTTAATAGGTAATTTTAAACATCTAGTCCCATCCTCCTTTCCCCAAGTAGGAGTCTGGCTTGGTTACTTTTTTCTCCTTGCTGAGACAAAACACCTGACACCCAAAATTAGGGAAGAAAAGTTTTATTTCTTACAGTTCCTGGGGGTTTCAGTCCATACTCAGTTGGCTCCAAGGCAGTGTGGCGTGGTAGGGCAGCCATTCATAGTGGCCGCTGTAGCAAGGCATGAACCTGGCAAGAGAGAGAGGACATGCCTTCCTCTTGCCCTTACACCATATGTTGGTTCCACCCCTGGGCAGGTGCAACACTCACATCACCAATCCAGTGCCACACAACAAACCAATCACAAATGCTAGACTCAGTCCCACCCATGATTACATGAGGCTTTGGGGGGACACAGGACCATAAACTATAACACTCCACCCCTGGCCCCCCAAGGACTCATGTCTATCTCTTATACAAAAGACATTTGGTCCATTTCCAAGAGTTGTCACTGTCCTAACAGTCTCAGCATTGCTGAAAAGTCCAAGTCCCAAGTCTCCTCCAAGATCTATGGCAAACTCTTAACTGTAACCCCCTGTACAAATGAAAACACTTCCAAAATGCAAAGGCACAAGATAAACATTACCATTCCAAAAGTTACAAACAGGGGAATACAAAGCATTGGAACCATAGCAAGTTCAAAATCCAGCAGGGCGAATATTAAGCCCTATAGTTCTAAGCTCAGCATCTGAAACAATCTGGTTGCAAGCTCCAAAAGCCTTGAGTGATTCCACCCCTGTAACACTTCCAGGGGCTCCATTTTTGATAGCGTCTCTCTTAAGCTCATTCTGTTTGGTTTTTGTAGCTTTCCTTGAATGATCCACATTCCTGACTTTTTCAAACTTCTGGGTTTTCTATTGTACCCTTTGCTTCACCCTTATATCTTTACATATTGCCTTCTGCAGTCTGGGCAGAAGCTGCGCATTTTGTTTGCACTTAAAACCAGTGTCGTGTGGATGCCACTAAGGTCTGCTGCCAGTTGGAGCAGTAGCCAGGCTTTCCTCTCTCTTGGTTGTAGGGGTCAAGTCCCTGGATCGCTGAGCTCTCTGAACCTGATTGTGAAGAACAGGTTCTCTATGCATCTACCATTCTGGAATCTGGTGTGGCCGCCACTGTTTTGGTATCTCCCGTGGCCTTCATCACCACTCTGGAACATGGCACTCTGTGGCTTTTTTCTCCAAGCAAACTCTTTCACCTTTGCTGGTTTGAGGCTGCAAAAGGTGGAGACCTGCTGCTACTCAGTATGGGCCCAGGCCATCTTTTTTATTTCTCTGTTCCTTCTCAGCAATTGAGGTCTCAGCTCTATCTTTACAGTCCACAATGTTTTGGTCAAACTCACAACATTTTAAATCACCCTCCTGGGCTCTTTGCTCCTGACTCATAACATAAATCTGGCTAAAAGCCCCCAACAATAGCCAGGCCACCACCTCAACATTTGACTACCTTGAAATTTCTTTTGCTAGATTAATCAGTCCATCACCCTTAATCTCAGTCTCAGGCAAAGTCTTAGGGAAGGAAAGGTTTATTTCTTACAGTTCTCAGAGGTTTCAGTTCATATACAGTTGGCTCCAAGGCAGTGTGGCATGGTGGGGCAGCTATTCATGATGGTTGCTGCAGCAAGTCATGGACCCAGCAAGAGAGAGAGGACATGCCTTCCTTTCACCCTTACACCATAAGTCAGTTCCACCCCTGGGCGGGTGCAACACTCACATCATGAATCCCAGCACCAGAAAACAAACCAATCACAAATGCCAGACTCAGCCCCACCCATGATTACATGAGGCTTTGGGGGGACACAGGACCATAAACTATAACAGAGTCCTTCGAATACTCTTACATAATCCCTTCCCTAGCCTCACTCCTAGGTTTTATTGTCAGATTAGAGACCTCTATTGTGGGCTTCCACCAGAATTCTTGTTCCAGTAATATAATTCTACTGCAAGAATATACAGAGTGTTGTGCCCCTCTTGCCAGTCAGCTTTCACCTATCCAGTGTTTGTGATTTTTGTGATCGCTATGTGAGTGTGACTAAGTAATGAGTTTCCCTGCTTACCATGCCTTCTTTTCTTCTGCTTCCATCAGTTGTTTTGAATCATTCAGCAAATACTCATTTAGTACGCAAAAACCTATGGATATACTTCTATTTTAAGACTATGATGAGAAAATACTAAGAATCCTGCTTGTGACAGGTTTTGAATTTTTCTTCAGCTCAAGGAAAAGAATGTTGGTGCCTTAAAAAAATTATTGCCTCTGCTTTAACTTTTCCTTCTTCTGACATGTAGCTGCTATTTTTATCAGTTAGGTTAGATTTTTTTTGTATTAATCCTCAAATCTCTTATCTTTCACTGCCTCTTTATATTTTTGCTGTGTGCCTCAAAATATATCTTGCACTTGATCTTCCATCTCAACAGTGACCAGCCTCTTCGATATTTAATAAAATAGTTTCATTGGAAAATCATATAGCTAACTTTAGAAATTGTGGCAAAACTTCACTTTCTGTAAATTATTTATACAAACACATACACAAAGATATGGTTTCTCTCTGCAACAAATTCCACCATGTTGATCATCTATTCAGTTCATTTGTGATGATATGTGTCTTTCTAGCTCCTTAATCCTCTTAGATAGGTTGTGCTTTTCTTGGTTGTCTGGTTGGGGAAGGTCCAAACAGCAGCCTTCTGGACAGATGGTCCCTGCTCCATGGGGACTAGAGTTTGGTCCCTTCCCCAGGCAACTGAATGAAACCTCCTTGTCTTCAACATATCTTTACACTCTCCTATCCTCAGCCAAACAGGAGTCAACTCACATATTTTGCTAATTTTCTCCTTATTGAATTCCATAAAAAATAAGCAAGTCTAATAAGAAACTCTCTTGGGAATTCATCAATCACAGAGTTCATGCCTTCCAGTAATGCGCTGTTTTCTTACCCTCTGACTTCCAGTAGGCAGTTTTCCAGGCATTTGTTCATTTTCTGAAGTTTTCCACACAGGACAGCCAGCAGAGCTTACATTCACTCCTATACACAGTTTGGGGAAAGGAAAGTAGAAGTCAGATGTATTTAGCTTACTGTATCATACAATCTCCTCTTCATCAATAGTTTTTCAGCTACTATTGTTTTTGTTAATGACTTTAATTACTAATTATTCCATCACTTATTCTGTGGTACTTTGTAAATTAATTTCATCACAGGTATGATCTGTCATGATGCAGCATCCAATAAAAATGAATGATTATTAAATAATCATGAAAATATGAGGAAAAGAGTAAAGTGAATTTTCATCTCTTTCAAAACAAATTGGCAGGATTTTGTTCTGTTTTTGCCTATGCCACCATTTCTTTTTTCCAACACAAAACATCACATGTGGTCATGTAGATTTTCTACTCTACAGTTTCAGGGCTAGCATTCATACTCACAGAATCATAAACTTTTTCTATTTTATTGCACAGAAAATTCATAAACATTGATGAAGATGTGACTGCTTTCAGTTTTCACAAAATTGCTATTTGGCCACATCTATAGTTAAGATGTCACCAAAGTATCTTCTGTTCTGAGCCTCACCCTCCAAAGGAAAAGAAAAACATGACGTTTTAAGCTAATGACAAGTTGTTTTGAGTAATTTATCTGATTTTGCAATTCATTATAGTACTCTGCCTAACACTTTTTATATTTAGCTGGAAAAATTCGAATGAATTTTTTTCTTCAAAAATGGTGTGACTGAATTTTAAATTTCCCTGCAGAAGTGACGGTTTCATGGAATACTTGAAAGGTCATTTTTAATTTCCATAACTAAAAATGTATTTGAAATAAACATTTGCATATATTCTATACTTTTTTTAAAAAAAGTGTACTGCTTCTTATTATGTATTCTCTGGACATAGTTAAATCATGCTATCAAGTTTATTGAAATCAAGCACTTTGTAAAGGGTATTAAGGATGTCAGTTTTGACACATGGCTCAATAATTTTAGATTATTCTGAATTTCTCTCACTAGCTTACATATTTTCTAATAGTTCAAGCTCAGTTGGAGAAAGAATTTTGTAATTAGTGTACTTTAAAAAGAAATAAGGAGTGTCTTTCAAATTATATAAACCACACACAAAATTTGAGTTGCTTCATTGGCAGGGATTAAAACATGAACTCATGGAAATTAATATTTGACTGAGTAAAATATTTACAGGACATTGATCTAAGTGGAAGAATTTTGTGTGTGCATAGCACCCAAAATTACTGACTCTTAGAAAGGTAAGAGACTCCTTATTATGTGTAAGAAGAAGCACAGCTCTTCTAACTTACCAAGAAATCCTATGTTCCTCCTTAGTTCTTATTGAGGATGTTTCCTCTGTTTATTTTGATTAAAGTGTTCCCTGCACATTAAGAAAGATCCACATTTTCACAGACTTCTGTAGTCAGTAAGATATTTCATTTGCTGAGCCTACCTGAAAATTTTCAGGTTTAATGATGGAAACACTGATTTTATACATGTGCTAAAAACATATATATACACTTATATATATATGTATATATATAATACAAAAATATGAAATATATATATATCCATAAAATACAAAAACTATGAAACACTTGTCCCTGTCTCCAAGTTCCTTAAGCAAAGACTTTCTAAAACAGATTGAATTTGTGGATTTATGCATCAGAATCCTCTGGGGCAGCCATACACCAGGTTCCAAAGGATGCATTTGGAGATTACTGGCTGAGCCACAAGAACAACATGAATGGAGGGCTCAGGCCCCTCAGGACTTTTTCATCTTCCTTCTCTCTTTGTGGCAATTAAATCATTATCACTTCCAAAAACTGATATTACAATGCCAACATTATTTACCCTCTTCTTTTGCCTCTTCTCTCTCTCTCTTTTTCTCTCTCTTTCCCTCTCTCTCTTTCTCTCTGTCATTACAAGACACCTAGCTTCCTCTTCAATTCCAAAAGCACAAAGAAAATGACACAAATCTCTCCAGGGGAAAGAGAGGAACAAAATATCCCCTTCCATCTGGATGACCACACTGCCACAGTTGGGTGGTGCTCAGTGTTGAGACTAAAAATGATGCGAACCTTCAAGGGAGCAACCTAGCAACACATATATTCCTTATGCAAATGTATATGCTTGTACTCAGTTTATGGATTCTTTGCCAAGTAAATTTTGAAGTGAGATAATACACAGATCTTCCCCTAGGTTTCTAGAATAGAGAAAACTCTTAAAAATTGTCTTCCTAGTAAAGACAGGAAAAACTTTCCATGATTCTACTTATAAAAGAGCTGATAAAAAGGACAGGGTACATTTAAATTTTTAAAAATCAGTACAGTAAAGCATATACTGTTATCAACCTGTTCTTAATATAGTTCGCATCACTCAGTTATCCCATCATCTAGCCACTGTCTGAAGCAGTTCTGGAAGTCCTCTTTGGTGAGTGTCTTTACTAACTGTGCTAAAAAAGCATTGTAAGCATTGCTGTTGAATGCCACCCAAGCCAAAAAAGACAGGCTCTTAAAAACATTACAGTGTGCCCTTGCTCACCTTGTCCACTGGATCTGTCACCATGGTACTTCTGGCTCTTTCCCAGTGTCAAAATGACCATGAAGCCTGGCATGGTGGTACACACCTTTAATCCCAGCACTCAGGAGGCTGAGGTAGGAGGAGCGTAGTGAGCTCGAGGCCGGCTTGGGCTACAACTCGAGTGCAAGGCCAGCCTGAACTACATAGCGCGACCCTGCCTCAAAAAACTGGGGCTGGGAGTTTGGGTCAGCATTTTAAGTGCCTGCCTGGTAGGCGTGAGGCTGTGAGTTTGATTCTCCAGTGTCACCAAAAAAAAAAAAAAATGACCATGAAAGCTAAACCATTTGAGTCAATTCATGACATCAAGGCAGCCAGCGCAGCACGTATGTAAAGCAGCATATTTTACAATGACTGTTCACACTTTGCTTAAAGAAACTGTTGTCAAATGGTTCCTCTCTCACCCTAAAAATCTGATTGCATAAAGTGAGCTAAAATATTCCCATGGATGTAAACACCAACATGCACATGAATCTTTGTCCTTTGTTTTCAGCCTTAGAGGTTTCCCATACCATGGATTTTTGTTTTTGTTTTGTTTTATTGAGAAGACAGATGTGTTTTAATTAACTTATTATATTAAAAGCAGCAGGTATCAGTACTGTACTAATGCTATCTTGTGCAGAGAGTGCATAACAATAGCAGCCTGAAGTGCCTCCTTCCTTTAGTCCAAGTTTCTGACAAGCAGGTAGACTGCAGCTGAGCCCTGGGGAGTGGGGGAATCCAAATGAAATAAAACCCACACCACTGTCAGTGTTCTATTTTATATTTTATTGTAAAGCTGATTTATGTCCAATATTCTGACAGGCTTCAGAAAGATGGTAATGCAGGCCCAATCACTTGTCTGCCAAATGCAATGGCCCTGCCAAAGAATAATGACTTTTGAAAGTGTGTAACTTGCCTCATGCAAGTGCCCTCTCGTGGGCATCCAAGCAAGGGCTCCAGTACTTATCTGTGTTTGTTGGAAGGGCTTTTGGGGAGGCAGTTGCTACTTTTCTAGAAATGTAGATAAATTGAATAACCTGTATACTGTATCATCATCTACCTCCTTCTGCCATTTCAACTGCACGCATACAAAATGGTAATACACTGTGTGAAGCCTGCAGATGAGATTAACTGCCACACAGTTTCCAGGTGGCCAGATGGCCAGGGATGCCTACAGGACTGTCTTTCCTGGTTGTTATAAAGACATACAGGAAAGTAGCCAAAGAGTACAAGAAGATGACCCAAATCATGGCCTCAGTAAATTGGTCTATGCCTTCAGGGCCCAGATCAGAAGTCTTATCTAGCTCCCAATAACATAGTTATTCAATGTCAATTCAATAATTAAAAGAATTGTAAAAAATCTATGATTTATGTTTTTTAAATGTTCATTTGATGTACTTGAAGCATAAGTGGCTGTAAAAGGTAAACACACATTTGACAAATGGAAAAATATATATATACCAGCAGTCTTTATCTTATGCTCTTTTTATGGTGTTCATAAAGACTTCTTTCTACTGGGCTGGTGGCACAAGCCTGTAATCCCAGCCCTAGGAAGGCTGAGACAGGAGAATCACCAGGAGTTTAAGCCCAGCCTGGGTTACTTACACCTTGTCTCAAAAAACAAAAACAGAAACAAAAAAAGACTTCTTTCTGAGTGTATTTTACATTTTTAAATTCAATTTGTTCATAACTAACACATAAAAACATGAATATTATGCATAGTGTGATATTTTGATACATGTGGACATTGTATAATGTTCAAATTAAGGCAAACACGTTTATCTTTTTTTTTTCTTTTTTTATTTTAAAGATAGTAAAATCCAACAAAGCATCACAGAATGATGTCAATCAAAACAAAGCAGTAGAACTGGTACAGAACCTCAAAGAAAAATACTATGAAAACAATAGCTACTATAGTATATCTTATTTTCAGAATAGTTGACCATTCCAACAGGTATAGTAAAATCAAACCAAAAAAATAAAATTAAATTAAAAAAAAATAAAACCAATAAAAACAGAGTATAAAATAAGGCCAAAAAAATTTAATCAGAATAAAGCAAAACAATGAGAATAATCTTGGGTCTCAAAGACAAGATAGAAGAGAATCCCCCATTTTTGCTACATTGTGTACTCTTATCTTCCAAAGAGATGCTCAGGCTGCCAGCCCCAGGCCTACAAAATGAACAAAACAATACTAGCATTTAGTTGTTTTATGTACCTTAGTTGCTATCAATTTAGCCAGACATCCGACTGAGCAGGTTGTTTTTTGGGGTGGTGGGAGAGGCAGAGCTTGTCCTTGATTTTAAGCCTGCATGCCAGTAGGCGTATGGGTGCATGTTTCTCTTCCTGGGGCCCACGCCAGTCACAGGCCTCTGGAAGGCAGAATTAGCTGTCTTCTGGTTGGAGGTGCTCAGGCCCAGTGGGGCGGGCTCCCAAGAGGCCCATTTCTTTCTCTTCCTGGGGTCCATGCCGGTCGCACAGGCCCCCGGAAGGCAGACTTAGTTGTCTTCTGATTGGAGGCGCTTGGGTCTGGCCTATCTTTTCAAATGTTCCTCATTTTTATAGAAAGCTTTCTTTTAGTTTTTTAAAATACCCCACACTTCATCACTATCTACAGTCACTCTAATGTACAAAAGCACACCAAGTCTTGTTACTCCTACCCAGTTGTAACTTGCTACCCATTACTCAGCCTCTCTGCCTCCCTCCCCAGTACTCTCTCCAGCCTCTGGTAAGCATCATTCTACTATCAATTTCTTTGTTTTATTAGTACATTTCACAGTACACAATGAATATACTCATCATGGGAAGTTGGTACACGTATATAACAGATCTTTTTTTTTTAATTTTTTTATTTTGAAGAGAATAAAACCAAATGAAATGAAACAGAATAGAATCAATCAAAACAAAACAATGAACATGGTACATGACTTCAAAAAAAGATCAAAGGAAATCAATAATCGCTCTTGTTATTTTCAAAATAACTGCCCATACCATCAGGCATAATAAAATCAAACAAAATAGTACAGAATAAAACCAATAAAAACAAAGCAATGGAAGCAATACAGTACTTCAAAACAATAGTAAAACAACACTGGTTACCATAATGCTTCTTGTTATCTTCTAAGTAGTTGCCTATATCATCAGACATAATACCATCAAACAAATCAAAATAGAATAAAATCACTCAAAACAAAACAGTGAAAACAATACAGGGCTTCAAACAAGATAATAGGAAATCAATAATGGCTACCATAATGTAGTTTGTTATCTTTGAAATAGCTGTCCATGCCATCAAATATCGTAAAATTAGACAAACCGAAACAGAATAAAACCAAACTAAACAGAACAATGAAAATAATGGGACTCAAGTCATAATAGATTAACAATGACCACTGCCTTTCCTTTTTAGACACTTCCTCCCCTTTCACTTTTACAATATGTATTGTGTATTTTGAATCCTACTACCTCCTTTAGCTTTTTATACTAAGGAGACAACACGATGTTCACCCGTGTGACTCTGGATCATTTCATCCATGGGCATGATCTTAAGTTGTATCCATTTACCTACAAGAGCCTCAAGGTTATCTTCCTTTATAGCTGAGTACCTTTCCATTATATAAAAATGCCATGTCTTTCTTATCCACTCTGCAGCTAATGGGCAAGCTACTCCCACTTCTTTCTGGTTCCCTGTCACATACAGTATTGTTCTCTCCTTTGGCTTTCAGTCTATAAACCCCCTTTCAAGTTAAATGTGTTTCTTGTATAAAGTATATTGATGGATCCTATCTTCTGATCCACTCTGCCTGTGTTTCTTTTTATTGGTGGATTGAGGCCATCTACATTAATGGTTATGGCCAACATGCACTGTCTCATCTCTGCCATGCTATTTTCCTGCCATTGGCTGCCTACTTTTCCTCTTCATTCACTTGTCTGCCCTGCTTGGTGATACTCCTCTGCTGCTGTTTCTGAAACTGTAGTCTTTTTTTATCCCTCTCTAGAAAGTCCTTCAGTACTCTTTGTAGGGTTGGTTTGGTGGTCATGAATTCCTTCAGTTTTCTTTGTCATGCAAGTACCTTGTTTCTCCATTAATTTTGAAAGACATTTTGCAGGGTACATCAATCTGGGTTGGAAGTTGTTTACTTTCAGGACTTGAAATACTTCACTCAAGTTCTTCTTGACTTGATGGCTTGTGTTGAGAAATCTGTCGTGATTCTGATAGGTTTTCCTTTATAGGTGATATGTTTCTTTTCTCTAACAGCTTTCAATATTCTGTTCTTACATTGAATTTCTGGGATCTTGATTATTATATGTCTGGGTATAGCTTTATTTTGGTTATGGCTACCTGGAGTTTTATATGCTTTATTTATCTGAACGTCACTTCCGTTTCCCATGTTTGGGAAGTTTTCTATTATTATTTCTGCAAATAGAGTTTTAATGTCATTTGTGTTGACTCTTGCTTTTTCACTCATACCTATTATTCTTAAATTATGTTTCTTTGGGTTGTCTTGCAGTTGTTGAATTGTTACTTCCAGGTTTCTTGTTATTTTTAAGAGATATTTCCTTTCACAATCACAAGCTGCAAACTTGTGTTCAGGGTTTAAAAGTCTATCTTCAGTTTCTTTCAAGTGGTTTTGCCAGTTTTCAACGGAGTTTTTAACTTCCTGGATATCTCTTTGAATCTGTTTCATGTATTCTAAATCTTCTTTGTATTGTTCATTCAAGATTTCCCTCACTTTCCTATGCTCCTCCATTTTTTATTTATGGCTTCTTTAGAGATGCCCAGCAATTCTTTTATTATGTTTTTTATTTCTTCTTTTACTCGAGTTAGTATTTCTGTTCTAATTTCTTTTATAGCCTCATGAAGTTGTTTCTTTACTTGAGTCGTCATTTCTTCAGAAAACTTCAGATTTGTGACTCCTGATCTCTTCTGTGTTTGCATCTTCTTGATTTTCTCTGCTTGGATTGGAGGCCTGAGACTGCCTTTTGCTTCTTCATCTAGACATATTCCTGGGTTCTTCTGGACGAGTGGGTACTGGGGTCCCAGGCAGTTCCCACATTGGCTACAGTTTCTCTGAAGTGAGAGTGTTTGGTTCTTCCAGCCAGTGCTGGCTACAGATATCTGATAGTGGCCATTGGGTGTGTTGGTGCAGGGCTGTCTACTGCTTTTCCCAGCCTGCGTTGGCTCCCTGATGGCTGATGGAGTGCGTGTCGGAGCGGGGCTGGCCACTGCCTGCAAACCTGGGCTGGTCACCAGTGGGGATCCTTCACTACTGCCCCTGCAGTGTGCACGGGGTCACTGCCTCCAGTCTGAGCTGGCTACCCACAGGGAACCTCTGAGATGGCTGCTAGGATGGGTGCAGGAGGAGGGCTCAATCCAAGCCTAGCTAGGAGTTGCTGGAGGAAGCTGGGAGCAGTTCTGGTTCCAGGCTTATCTGGCCCGACTCCAAAGTGGTTCCCAGCCAATCTCTCTCTCCCACAAGAGGACCAAGTCTTCTGCACTCACTGCCAGCCAATGAAGTCTTCCAGGTCTTCTGCTCTTCTCCACTGCCATTCCCCTCCAATCCAGATCAGTTTTTAATCACCTTTTCCTTTCCTCCCTTACCCCTCTCTCAATCTCTTGGTCCCCTTTCCTCTTACAAAAGATCTATCTCCCTGCTTATTATTATCTTTTGTTTTGGTCTTTCATTTGTATGTATTTTTGGGTTTCTCATATAAGAGAAATCATGAGATAGTTAAGCTTGTGTGTCTGATTTATTTCACTGAATATTAATGTCTCCAGGAACATCCATTTTCCAACAAATGACTCAAGCTTATCCTTCTTTATGGCAGAGTAGTACTCTGTTAGACATAAATTTATATTACATTTTTTTAATCCTTTCTTTTTTTTTTTAGATTTCACAACTTAGTGAGAGCATATGGTATTTATCTTTCTGTAACTCGTTTATTTCACTGAACATGATGATTTTCAGTGATATCTATATTGATACAAATGACAGGATTTCATTCTTTTTATGAGTGACTAGTATTCCATTTTGTGTATGTACCACATTTGCTTCATTTGTTCATCAGTTGATGGACATGTGGGTTCTTTATATCTTCTGGTTATTATAAATAGTGTTACAATGATCATATTGTTCATTTCCTTCAAATATATGCCCAGGAGTCGAACTGTCAAACTACATACTGTTTTCCATAAATACTATTTTAAGAGTAATTTTAGGTTCACAGCAAAATTGAAAGGTACAGAGGTTTTTTTCATGTTTCTCTCCCTATCCTTCTGGCACATGAATACCCATCCCTATTATTACCATCCACAAGCAGTGCTGTATTTTTTAAAAATTTTATAAAGAAGAAAAAAAATTTTCAAAATAAGATAATAGGAGAATAACAATAATTAATACATTGTATATTGTTATCCTCAGAGTAGTTACTCAGGGTACAAGATATTAGTATGAGATATTGTCCAAACAATATTAGTATAAACCTTTCTTTTCAATATATTAAGAGAAACCAGCAGTATAACTATCTTAACTATATTGCTTATATGTATTTTTTTCTTTTCCCTTCTTTCCTTTCCAGAGTGTTGCATTTGTTATAATCACTGAACTTACACTGACATCATGTTCATACAAAGTTCATCATTTACATTAATACTAACATTTGGTGTTGTATATTACATGACTATAGACAAAGGTATAATGATATGTTTCTATCTTTATTATAATTATACAGAGTTTTTTCACTTACCTGAATACGTTCTACCTTTTCATCCCTCCCCATGCCTCTTATCCCATGGCAAACACTAATCTTTTTACTGTCTCCCTAGTTTTTCCTTTTCCAGAATGTCTGATATTTGGAATCAGTCTTTACTCTTCAGATTGGTCTATTTCCCTTAGTAATATGCATTTAACTTCCCTCCATGTCTCCTCATAGCTTGATAATGCATTTCTTTTTAGCATGAGATAATATTCCATTGTCTGGATTACCAGAGTTTATCCATTCAACTACTAAAACAAATCATAGTTTTGGCAACTATGAATAAAGCTGCTATAAATATCCGTGTGTAGGTTTTGTGAGAAAATTAATTTTCACTCCTTTGTGTAAATACTGAGGATCCTGATTGTTAGATCGTATGTTTCTTAGTTTGTTTTGTGCTGCTCTAACAGAATACTTGAAACAAGGCAATATACAAAGAATAGAAATGTATTTCTTCTAGTTCTGGAGCTATACGAAAGCTCACAAGCTCACAGTTGATCCCTCCACATGTGGCAACTTCTTGCTGAATGACAGAAGGTGGAAAAACAAAAGAGAATATGCTCAAAAATGAGAGAGACAGAGAGACAGAGGCAGAGGGAAAGACGGAGACAGAGACAGACAGACAGACAGACAGACAGACAGAAAGAGAGAGAGAGACCAAACCCACTCTTGCCATAGCTATCCCATCCCACAATGACAGTATTCATCTATTCATGAAGAGTACTCCTGACTTCATGAGTGCTCACAATCACTTCTTGCAGGTCCTAACTCTAAACACTGTTACATTGGAGGTACATTTCCAATGCATAAATTTTGGGGGACACATTCAAAGCATGACAATATGATTAGCATTTGCTTAATTCTGTAAGAAATCACTGACTTGTCTTCCGAAGTGACTGTACCATTTTGCGTTCTCATGAGCATTGAATGAGACTTCCCATTACACCATATCTTCACCACCACTTGGTGTTGTAAATGTTCTGGATTTTTATCCAGTGTAGGTGTTAGTGTGTAGTGGCAGGTCATTTCTTTCATTTTCCCTTCTTAGATGGTTGTGAGATAGTACATTTGTTCATATGCTTATTTACATCTGTATATCGTCTTTGGTGAAGTGTTATTAGGTGTGGGCACATTTTTTAAATGGGTCTTTTGGTTTCTTATTGCTGAGTTTTCAAAGTTCTTTGTACAGTTTGGAAAATGCTCTCTTATTGCACAAACCTTCTGCAACTCTTTTACTCTGCTCTGTAGCTTCTCTTTCTATTCTGTATTTTTAAGCTTAGAAAAAAACCTTCTAGTGCTTATATTTCCAGATGTCACAAAATATGTTTAGTAAAAAAATATTAGAAACCAGTTGCAAATTTGCATGAAATAAAAAGAACACTAGTTAGAAGAGGCAGTCACAGGTCCCTTCTTTTGAAATCCTTTAACCTTACTCATCCTCAGTTTCTTTAGATGGAAAGAGAGATATTTGCCCCACCTCCCAATAACTTTGTTCTAAGGATTAAATATGATGTGGATAAATATACTCTATAATTGTAAATGTTGAGAAATTATGACTTCATAAATAAACTTCTTTTAAAAATTTCCAAGCAGAAACAGAATCTTTACAAAAATTGATGCAGAGAAACGAAAGCATCTCATTCTGTCTCACAAGCTAGCTACTGCTGCAATGGTAGGTTTTCTTCAACAGTTATCTTTGAATTTCTAGGGCTAAGCATGGAGTTTACACTAGGAAATGCCTCTTTTATGCACTTACAGAGGAACTGAAGGTCACTTCATAGTGAGTCAGCTTTAATATTCACAGGAGTATAACAGGAAGGAAGCAGTTTTTAAACTAACTTTTCTGTAATTCCTAGAAAATAGTCACAACAGGGCAAATGCACTTACTGTATTATTCAGACCATGAATTATAATTATCACTTGTATCTATAATAGATAGCTACATTTTCTAGTTATGTATCTATCAGATCTTTCATTTTAATGATGACTCATAATGAAATTATGTATTCATCTTTCCATTCATTAAACCATTTCACTTGCAAGCTGTACGTGTAAACTGCAAATTCTGTGCATATGTGATAGCATCACTTCCATCCAGACTCCAGTTCTCAACCTAGTATTTGTTAACACACAACAATTTCCTTCCAGAGCAAGTTTTCTTATGTGCATTCAGAGAGCAGATGCTGTTGAAATGTTATCAAGTTACAGATGCAGAGAGCATTCTTCCTGAATGTGTTTGGTAATATAGCTCTGAAATATCACTTCAGTTCCTGCCTTCTGCTAGCTCAAACTTCATTCTCCAGAGAACTACACAAGAAAGCAATGCTAAGAAGTTACTAAATTCAATCCTTAGATCAGTTATTATAAAAATGGTACAACAGGCTTTTAACCAATCCAGCATAGGTTTCTCTCTTGTTAAAGAAGGTGGGGGCTCTAAAGACACATTATTGTCTGAAATTTCATTAGAGGGGTAGAAGTAAAACAAAAGTTATTGGGATATGATTCAGAAAGCAAAACAAATAAACAAACAAACAAAAACAAGGAATTTCTCTTATATGACTTAACAGAAGGAAGTCTCTTTTCCACCTCTCCTTCTGTTTTCTGTTCATGCCTCTTTTTCTTCTTGTTTTTTTCTCTTCTCTTTTTTTCTTATTGGCTCCTTTCCTCCTCTGGAATCATTCATCTCTCTACTCCTGCTGCATAAAAACTAACACTCATTTTAGCATTTTTCTTTCTACAGAGCTATACTTCTACCTTATCTTGTCACCTTCATGTCACTGCCTTCTTAAAACAGACATTCCTGCCATTGCGTTTTAACATGTGAAGTTCAAGTAAGTTAACAGGACCAAATTCAAAGTGAGGCACCATATTCCAAAGTTTGTGCCCTCTTTTAGTACCATGCTACTTCTTCCTTTCCTCTTTTCCTCTCAAATCTCCCTTCTTTCTTCTTCCTTTCCTTCTGTTTCCTTTCCCCATTCCCTGTTTCTCTTTCCATATGGTTTGTATCTGAATGTCCTCCCAAGGCCTCATGAGCTCAAAGATAGGACCTTGGGAAGACTATTGGGTTATAGGTTGCTTGCTATTAGGAGGCGGGGTCTGGTCAGAAGAGGTGAATCACTGGGGACACAGCCTGGACAGGTTCATCTCTCTCTTACCAATTCATCCCTTTCTTTTCTCTCTGCTTCCATGCTGCTGCCAAGTCTTGAGCAACTCTCCTCTGCCATGCCTCTGAGCCATCCTGTCCTGCCTTGGAGCCAGCCAACCATACAAGCATTAAGACACAGGTCCAAACAAACCTGTCCTCCATTAAGTAGTGGGTGCACTGTGTCCCACCCATGAGAAAGTGCCTGAAAGGCCTTACCTTTACAAGCCATCCTCAGGCTCTCTGCACTTTCCTCTGAATGCTGCCTTTTGCTGCAACCTCCTTCATTATCAGAGAGGTTCAGGCTATCACTTTCTTTGTTCCTTCAGGAAGAGAGTTCTCCTAAAGCATCATGAACCATTCCTGTTCCAGTCCTATCTTCTTGCTTCATCTTAGGATCCAATCTTATCCATTCATAACTATTGGCAGTTGTTTTCTCAATTAAACCCAGATAGGGTTGGAAAGAAATTTGCAATGAGGGAGTTTTCTGACTGCTCCTTTCTCTATCCCTGTCATTTCTCTGTCTTTAAATCATATGCATGGTGCTAATATTGATACAATATTTAGCTTATCCTTTAGACTTTCTTGTATTTAAAAAATTGAGATACACAAGTTACAATATTACTCTTGCATCATTTTTAAAAGAAAATACCATAAATATTTCCTCCCAAATAATCTTTCTTCCATACCACTCTTTGGATGACATATTTGACTATGAAAGCAGTATTTTGAAAAAAAAAAAAGACAAAACAAAATTTCCATAAAATTCTGAAGAACTGCTTCCCAAAAATTTCATTTTGGAATTTTTATGCTCTTCATGCAGTGGTATGAATTACTCAAGCTACAACCTGCAAAACTGAGGCACTAAAACAACAATTTGATATTCCCCAGACTCTTACAACTGTGAAATTTTAATTAGCCTGGTAAGAAATAGTTTGTCTTGCATAATTATGAGTCTAGTAGAAGGTCTTGGACTTAAGAGAATTTTTCTGTTTTAAAATATTGAATATGAAATATGATTATTTTTTGAAATTCAAATTGTAGCTTATATTTTCTGACTTTGGTTTTGCCCCAAGGAAATCACTATAAGGATACTCAATTAGAATGAAATATGATTATGATTTTTGCTAAAAGGAAGTTTTTTCCACTACATCATATCTTATCCCTGAGAAGAAATTGTGACCAATCAAGTAACAACTAAAATTCACACACAATCAGTAGATATTCAAACTGACAACCAGGAGTTCAGAAAAAGAGAGAGAGGAAAAATAGTGTCTTTCTTTTATCAAACATCTGAGCAATTCCGATACACAATTCTTGCATATAATAAAATAATAGATGCTATTCTGATCTTTGTAACATTTCTAGATAGCAAAACTACCAGAAATGAAATAGTGGTGATTTATAATTGTTTCCTTTGAGATTTTTGTTCTAGAACTTTATTTGTAGTAGATTTCCTTTGTTTACTAATCATTGTTCATTTTCAATCCTATGGGCCAATAAAGCACATTTCCATCTGTATTACATCTGCCACTCTTTGTAAGCCCCTCCCTTAAGAGCCTGCTACTCAGTTTCCATAGTAACTACAACAAAACTATTGCTCCTAGGGTGGCAGGAGGGAAGAAAGAAAAGCAAAGGACCAAATCTGAGTAGCTGAAGCAGAAAGCATTCTCTATGTTATTGTTAGCTACCAAGAACTTTTCTCTGCTTCCCTATTCAAAAAGTGTCTTACAACTTTCATAGTAGCATTTCCAGCCAAATCGTACAGTTCTCTCTGTCCAATGGTATGAAATTCCTCTTCCATTGTCCGTGATCGTAACTGTCCAGTATGGCTCAAGGTAGTGTACATATCCCTATCCCTTCCACTCACCATTCATTCTTTCTACCTTGGCAATACAAGGCATGCAATTGCTTCAAACTGGAGCAAAAAGCTTTGTAAATCAGCATGTAATCTTACTTAATGCTCTCATTGATCTATTTGGCCCATTTGATAAATAATATGAGATTTCATGTAAATATATACCATAAATCAACCCTTAGTAATTGATGCGAACTCTCCTATTGGGATTGATTCTCTTCCCTAACTCTAGAGATTGCTTATTTTTGTAACTGGGAACAGCGGGCGAAGTGCCTTGCTGGGAGTGAAAGAACTGCTTGGGGAATCCAAGAGTGTTTATCCTCAAGTTGACTTTCCTTGTAGAAATACCTACTTACAAAAGAAATTCTTCCTCCAATAGTTAAAAAGGGTTTGGAAATCTGATCCAGTAGGCAGGGTGGTGTCTGCAGGAAGGAAGTCTGAGCCCTCTCTCCCTTTTTAATATGAGAATTCGAAAGCAGTGGGGAAGTGATTCTGGACCTATCACAGCATTGCTAACAGACAGCCTATTAGAGTATTTAATAAAAACAGAAACAGCACGCCTATCATAGGCTAATAAATCCTACCTCCTGCACGCTTTAAAAACAGTAGAAGCGGCTTCAGCGGAGCTTCGGATAACTAATTTTAAGCATGGCTGTCTAGCGCGCCTGTCACTCCTATTGTCCTTCCAAACTCTTTCAGACATTTTGAGCAAAGAGTATTAAAGCTATGAGTTAGCAAGGGTTGTGACATTAATGGTCCACAAAGGCTTTAGACAGGAGAGGTAATGATGATTACCGGTGGCTGTTTGGAGGACTGCACTGGATTGCTGTCATTAAAAATTAAGCGTGGCTTTTGAGGAAGATGTGACAACTACCGGAGGTAGGATTTGCATGTAAAAACAAAGGAATCTGTTGCTGTTTCGTGCTTTTTGTTTGCTTTGTGCTGTGCAGGTCACGAATTGCAGCCAGGTGTGGAGTGAGCAGTGGGAAAGGGAATAGGAGACCTTCTGCTCAGAGCAAAACACAGTGGATACCGTTATGTTTTATGGCAGAAATGCCCCCCAGGACGAACAGGCTCCAGGCTCTCTCGTAGCCTGCTGAGTGTGCATTCCACGTTGCTTTTCCCGTGGAGTAGAATGCTTAGAGGTCACGGAGGAAACAGTTTGCTTCTTATCTGTGGTGCCAGCTGGGTTATTTGGGAGGATTGAGTGAAGACTTTGGTGGGTGGGAGGCATAGAGGTCCGAGAAAACATAAAGAGGAGAAAGCTGTCCTTAAGACCTGAAACCTGTTAGGTAAATATTTTATTCCCATGGTCAATGTGTTTTTTGTGGTCAGAGTTTAATTTTTAAAGGGGGGAAACTAGAAGATTATAACTGCTTTCGCTGATAAAGAACTATTTGGGGCTTAATGTATTAGAAGAGAAAATTGGGTACCTTCGTCCATCTTGCATACTGAAAGGCTGATCCATACTGTTTGTAGTAAGGGTTTTTGCTAAAGCAGATCAAGAGTTTTAGACTGAAGAAAGGGTTTTCTCTCTGTTCCTGCTCTTGCTTTTGAACAACTGCCGGGCTGCAGATGGAAATGGTGATTCGTTAGAGGTTACCAACTTGACATTTTACCTTTTTTTTTTTTTTTTTTTTTTAATCCATGAGCAATGTAAAAGCTCAATTCTCCTTGAAAGCTCAGAGGGGAAGTTGGCTTCCAAAGTCCAGAAGATAATGAGTAGATTTGCAGAGAAACTTACAGACTTTGTACTTTATATGGCATGAGTAGAACTCAATCAGGAAAGGAAATGTCAGTATATCACAGACTGAGATTTTCAAAGCAAAAGTGCAATAATCAGAAACCAATGTTTCCCCAACTTGATCTACCTTGGGAGCTTCAGGCTTTGTCATTGCCTATGACCCTCAATGTGAAGTGGACAAAATATAGTGAGTGAATTCCTCAGAGCCGCTGCATTATTTCCCTGATGGACTTCACAAACTCCAAAATGTAAAAATGTTGCTTTTTGTTCTGAAAAACTCTGTTCTGATGCACTGGTCGGTTATAACAGATGACAAAGATACATAAAATAACTATATATTTATTTTTAAAATGTACTTTTCTTTAAATGTATCTATAATGTCTGTATTAATGTGATATTATCTAGAAGTAAAAGGGAAAGACAATTACAGGATTTTTGTTTACAGCTAAATACTAGAATTGAGCCTATGTGGAGCTTTTTGCTCTTCTCTGGTGCTGTTCAGTGTGTAGATTTGTGAATATTTGTGTAGATAGTGCCATTCACATACAAAGTTGAACTCTTTGCCCCATGATAGGTGGTACCTCTGTACAAAGTTGTACGTGTTTTTCTGAACAATGTGATGGATATTTCTAAGCCAACAGAACTCTCTTGGCTGGGCTTTATGTGACCCAGAACCCAACTCCATGAAATGACTATGGAATTCCTCGTGCAGTTAATGGCTATGACATGGTTTTCTGCTTCATCGTGGTCAGTGGAATGTCTGACCTTGACCTTGTAAAGTCCCACTCTGCCCAACTGAGCTCAGTGGTCAAGAATCCACATAGAGAGTAAGCTTTGAAATACACAAACAAGAACACACACGTATTTTACTTACTGTTGTCAGAAGTATACAAGTGGATATTATTTATATTGATTTCATCAATCTCAATAATTTTACAGGGGCTTTCATTTCTTTCGTCTTACCAACATCTGCTAATTTAATCATATCAAATATCTACTTTAAGAGGCAATTGATGCTGTGAAAATTGTCCGTAGGAGAAATTACTTTGCTGTGGTTATGCTCATAATACTTTACTGATAAACTAAAATGATTTTTCACAGTTTTCATACAATTATAGGAAGAAGTTCTATATTAAATAGCCCTAGTATATGTATATAGACCGTACCCCCACAAAAATGAAAAGTGGAAAAAAAAATTAAGATTGGTTTTCCTTTGTCAGCTGTAAGGAAAGCCAAACCAAGTAATTTATTCGAATGATCCCCTTTGGCAGATATCAGCCAAAACATCCCCAGACACACTTCCCTTTCAATTTCTGCTATGTCTATTAATGAAAAACAATTAACCACCCATACCACCAGTAAGTCTGGAACTCACCCTGAAATAAATAATAACCAAAGCTTTAGTTGTTCTTGTCATCTCAATCTCATGGGCAGCACAGTCACTGTTCTCAGTCCCTGAGGCTCAGAATTCAGGATTGCCTTTATTCCTTTTCTCTTATACTCATTCAGTCATCATCTTACTTTATTAGAGCAGACATTTATCATGGAAGCAATCTTTGATCATCTTCCTCCTTTAATCAAAATATCATGAAAATGTATCTCTTAAAAAATCTCTATTACTATATATTAAATAGAAACTCAGACTACAATAGTGTGTATACAATAGACTCATAATTCGTTAGTGCATAGATGTGTAGAAAACAGTGCACAAAATGTAAACAGCAGTTATCGTGGTGTGGCATGATGGGGACATTTTATTCTTATTAACATAGTTGCTAAGTCTTTTGCAAAGGGCATATACTATATTGATAATTGTAGGTAGTTTCTATAAAAGTTTATCTGTATCTCCTTTTCCAACCATGTTGCTGTCCTTGCCTATTATCCAACTACATTTATATCATTCCCTACATCTTCACCCCAAATTCCAGTCATTTGTCCAAACAAGGCTGAGAAGAGGTACCAATCTTCTGTCAGGATTTCCTTGGATTTCTTGACATATCATGAAGAATTCAGCATCATCCTTTTTTAGAGACTAAACTCTTACCTCTTCAAACAGAATTCCTAGAAAAGGAGAATGTGTTTGTGTGTGCTCACGTGCATAATTCTGACTTATTTATAAATAGAATTTTTTTTTTCAAATCCCTTTCTGGTTCCTCATTATCTCTGAAATCATAACATGCTGAAATATTTCATTACACTTAAATTCTAAATGAATGAAATTCAATTTCAAGACCTTAGAAACTATCCATACGTTCAACAGCTCTAAAATTGTAATTCTTAATCTGAGCTTTTCCTCTAGCCTCCATACTTAGATATCTAACTTTCTACATAACATTTTCACTGAAATGTCTCATAGGCATATCACACTTAACATGTTCAAACTCAAAATTCTAAATTTCCATACAAAATGTTCTTCCTTATTCCACTTGCTCAGGAGAAAAATCTGGGACTCCTCCTTGAATCCTCTCTTCCCTTCACATGCCATAAAAAATTCCCATCACCTCTACCTTCAAACTGTACTTGAAATTTAATTACTTGTTATTATTTCCATTACTTAATGCAATTATTACTTTTCAGAAAATTGTGTTTTTTCCCACAATTGATCTTTTTCTTCTGCCTCCCTCTGCTTCCATATATACATTCTATTCTGTGCTTAAGAACAGTGGTTGTTTCAAAATTGAAGCTAAATCATTTCTTCTGCTTGAAACCATCCAATGTCTTCATATCTGACTGCAAATAAAAGTCAAAGCCTTGCAGTGTACTGGCTCTGCTTGGCTGCTTCTGCTACCAATCCCATCCCACTGCAGCCTCACGAACCTCCTGGGCTGTTCCTCAAACCCACACTCTCAAATCTCTAGACTTGCCTAAAAAATTCTTCCCTTTGATAATTATGTGACTCAATTCCTCACTTTTCTAAGACTTGTGCCAAATGTCCCTTTATCAAAGAAGACTTTCTTGAAAACTGTCTTCCAGTTCACGCTACTTTGCACACTTTTTATTCTTAGCCAATGCTTTTTTTTTCTCTGCAGCATGCCATCTTATCCCCAATATGCTTCATGCTAAAATCTGTCTTTCTCCTAAGTTTTCAACCTAAACATCAGAGCTCTGTGTCACAGTACCTTATTGCTGTTCCAAAGATAGAGATACTGAACACCTTCCAGAAAGTCAAGGAGATTTATTAAAAAATTTCTTCCTCCTCTGCACAGGAGAGGAAAAAAATCACAACACTGATTCTGATCTATGTCAAAGCAAATAAAACATTCAATTTTTCTGAATTTGATCTTATCCAAAAGATGACTTCTATTTGAAAAAGGACATCTTTACAGATCTCCTATACAAATGACTGTGAATATAAATATGCCCCATGTTTTCTCTGCTTTCCCTCGTGGATCAAAACCAAGCTAGAGGAGAGAGTTAGATCCAGTATACTTGCAGTATAGCCTGTGTGGCAATAAGTACCAACTAATAAAAAATCAATAACTGTACTACTCATTTACATTCTCCAAAAATCAGCATAGTACAATCTCATAATCTATTTAACAGTGATGTTCTACCATTCATAAATTATGTTTTCAAATACTATTTGAAT